>VRLP01009384.1:0-12926 GCA_009660295.1 Lophius piscatorius
TCTCTGTCCTCCTCCATCAGCTCCTTCTGATCTTTTCTGACGTGGTCTGTCCTTCTCCATCAGCTCCTTCTGACCTTCTCCGTCCTCCTCCAGCAGCTCCTTCTCACATCGCTGTCCATCAGCTCCTTCTGTCCTTCTCCATCCGATCCTTCTGACCTTCTCTGTCCAACTCCATCAGCTCCTTCTGACCTGCTCTGTCATCCTCCATCAGCTCCTTCTAATATTTCCCTCAGCTCCTTGTGACCTTCTCTGTCCTTCTCCATCAGCTCTTTCTAACTTTCTCTGTCCCTCTCAATCAGCTCCTTCTGACCTTTTCCATCAGCTCCTTCTGACCTTCTCTGTCCTCCTCCATCAGCTCTTTCTGACCTTCTCTGTCCACCTCCATCAGCTCCTTCTGATCTTCTGTCCTTCTCCATCAGCTCTTTCTGATCTTCTCTGTACTCCCCCATCAGCTCATTTTGACGTTCCTCATCAGCTCCTTCTAACCTTCTCTGTCCTTGTCTTCTCCATCAGCTCCTTCTGATCTTCTTTGTCCTTCTCCATCAGCTCCTTCTGACCTGCTCTGTCATCCTCCATCAGCTACTTCTAATATTTCCCTCAGCTCCTTGTGACCATATCTGTCCTTCGACATCACCTCCTTCTGACTTTCTCTGTCCCTCTCAATCAGCTTCTTCTGACCTTTTCCATGAGCTCCTTCTGACCTTCTCTGTACTCCTTCATCAGCTCCTTCTGACCTTCTCTGTCCACCTCCTTCTGACCTGCTCTGTCATCCTCCATCAGCTCCTTCTATCCTTCTCCATCAGATCCTTCTGACCTTCTGTCCTTCTCCATCAGCTCCTTCTTTTCTTCTCTGTCCACCTCAATCAAGTCCTTCTGACCTTCTCTGTCCTCGTCTCCTCCATCAGCTCCTTCTGATCTTCTCTGTTCTTCAACATCAGCTCCATCTGACTTTTCTGTCGCCCTCCATCAGCTCCTTCTGACCTTCTCTGTCCACCTCCATCTGCTACTTCTGACATTCTCTGTCCCTCTCAATCAGCTCCTTCTGACCTGCTCTGTCCTTCAACATCAGCTCCTTCTGACTTTCTCAGTCCCTCTCAATCAGCTCCTTCTGACCTTCTCTGTCCACCTCAATCAGCTCCTTCTGACCTTCTCTGTCCTCGTCCATTAGCTCCTTCTGACCTTCTCTGTCCTCCTCCATCAGCTCCTTCTCACCTCCTCTGTCCTCCTTCATCAGCTCCTTCTGACCTTCTCTGTCCTGCTTTTTCTGATTTTCTCTGTACTTCTTCATCAGCTCTTTCTGACCTTCTCTGTCCTCCTCCATCAGCACCTTCTGATCTTTTCTGACGTGGTCTGTCCTTCTCCATCAGCTCCTTCTGACCTTCTCCGTCCTCCTCCAACAGCTCCTTCTCACATCTCTGTCCTCCTCCATCAGCTCCTTCTGATCTTTTCTGACGTGGTCTGTCCTTCTCCATCAGCTCCTTCTGACCTTCTCCGTCCTCCTCCAGCAGCTCCTTCTCACATCGCTGTCCATCAGCTCCTTCTGTCCTTCTCCATCCGATCCTTCTGA
Source organism: Lophius piscatorius (assembly GCA_009660295.1). Taxonomy (NCBI): domain Eukaryota; kingdom Metazoa; phylum Chordata; class Actinopteri; order Lophiiformes; family Lophiidae; genus Lophius; species Lophius piscatorius. Next base: position 1,568 of record VRLP01009384.1, read on the forward strand.
CCTTCTCTGTCCAACTCCATCAGCTCCTTCTGACCTGCTCTGTCATCCTCCATCAGCTCCTTCTAATATTTCCCTCAGCTCCTTGTGACCTTCTCTGTCCTTCTCCATCAGCTCTTTCTAACTTTCTCTGTCCCTCTCAATCAGCTCCTTCTGACCTTTTCCATCAGCTCCTTCTGACCTTCTCTGTCCTCCTCCATCAGCTCTTTCTGACCTTCTCTGTCCACCTCCATCAGCTCCTTCTGATCTTCTGTCCTTCTCCATCAGCTCTTTCTGATCTTCTCTGTACTCCCCCATCAGCTCATTTTGACGTTCCTCATCAGCTCCTTCTAACCTTCTCTGTCCTTGTCTTCTCCATCAGCTCCTTCTGATCTTCTTTGTCCTTCTCCATCAGCTCCTTCTGACCTGCTCTGTCATCCTCCATCAGCTACTTCTAATATTTCCCTCAGCTCCTTGTGACCATATCTGTCCTTCGACATCACCTCCTTCTGACTTTCTCTGTCCCTCTCAATCAGCTTCTTCTGACCTTTTCCATGAGCTCCTTCTGACCTTCTCTGAACTCCTTCATCAGCTCCTTCTGACCTTCTCTGTCCACCTCCTTCTGACCTTCTCTGTCCACCTCCATCAGCTCTTTCTGACATTCTCTGTACTCCCCCATCAGCTCATTTTGACGTTCCTCATCAGCTCCTTCTGACCTTCTCTGTCTTTGTCTCCTCCATCAGCTCCTTCTGATCTTCTCTGTCCTTCAACATCAGCTCCATCTGACTTTTCTGTCGCCCTCCATCAGCTCCTTCTAGTCTTTTCCATCAGCTGCTTCTGTCCTTCTCCATCAGATCCTTCTGACCTTCTCTGTCCTCCAACATCAGCTCCTTCTGACCTTCTCTGTCCACCTCCATCAGCTCCTTCTGATCTTCTGTCCTTCTCCATCAGCTCCTTCTGACCTTCTCTGTACTCCTCCATCAGCTCATTTTGACGTTCCTCATCAGTTCCTTCTGACCTTCTCTGTCCTCGTCTCCTCCATCAGCTCCTTCTGATCTTCTCTGTCCTGCTCTTTCTGACATTCTCTGACTTTCTCTATCCTGCTCCTTCTGCCCTTTCTTGTCCCCCTCCATCAGGTCCTTCAACATCTGCTCCTTCTGACCATATCTGTCGTTCTCCATCAGCTCCTTTTGACATCTCAGTTCAGCTCCTTCCATCAGCTGACCGTCTGTCCCTCTCAATCAGCTCCTTCTGATCTTCTCTGTCCTGCTCTTTCTGACCTTCTCTGACTTTCTGCCCTTTCTTGTCCCCCTCCATCAGGTCCTTCAACATGAGCTCCTTCTGACCTTCTCTGTCCTTCAACATCAGCTCCTTCCAACATCTCTAACCAGCTCCTTCTGACTTTCTCTGTCCTTCTCAATCAGCTCCTTCTGACATCTCTGTCCAGCTCCTTGTGACCTTCTCCATCAACTCCTTCTAATCTTCTCCATCAGCTCCTTGTGACATTCTCTGTCCTTCAACATCAGCTCAATCAGACTTTCTCTGTACTCCATCAGCTCATTGTGACGTTCTCCATCAGCTACTTCTGACCTTCTCTGTCCTGCACTTTCTGACCTTCTCTATCCTTCTCCATCAGCTGCTTCTGACCTTCAATGGACACGTCCATCAGCTCCTTCTGACCTTCTCTGTCATCCTCCATCAGCTCCTTCTAATCTTTTCCATCAGATACTTCTGACCTTCTCTGTCCTTCAACATCTGCTACTTCCGACATTCTCTGTCCCTCTCAATCAGCTCCTTCTGACTTTCTCTGTAGTCCTTCATCAGCTCCTTCTCTGTCTTTCAAAATCAGCTCCATCTGACCTTTTCTGTCGCCCCTCCATCAGCTCCTTCTGACCCTCTTTTTCCTCCTCCATCAGTTCCTTCTGTTCTTCAACATCAGCTCCTTCTGATCTTTTCTGTCACCCTCCATTAGATCCTTCTGCCCTTTCTTGTCCCCCTCAATCAGGTCCTTCAACATGAGCTCCTTCTGACCTTCTCTGTCCTTCAACATCAGCTCCTTCTGACCATATCTGTCGTTCTCCATCAGCTCCTTCCAACATCTCTGTCCAGCTCCTTCTCTGTCCTTCAACATTAGCTCCTTCTGACCTTCTCTGTACTCCTCCATCAGCTCATTTTGACGTTCCTCATCAGCTCCTTCTGACCTTCTCTGTCCTCCTCCATCAGCTCCTTCTGACCTTCTCTGTCCACCTCCATCAGCTCCGTCTTACCTTCTCTGACCTCCTCCGTACTCTACCATCAGCTCCTTCTGACCTTCTCTTTCCTCCTTCTGACCTTGTCTGTCCACCTCCATCTGCTACTTCTGACATTCTGTCCCTCTCAATCAGCTCCTTCTGTCCTTCTCCATCAGCTCCTTCTGACCTGCTCTGTCCTCCTCCATCAGCTCCTTCTGACTTTCTTTGTCCTTCTTCATCAGCTCCTTCTGACCTTTTCTGTCCTCCATCAGCTCCTTCTGACCTTCTCCGTCCTCCTTCATCACTTCCTTTTGACCTTATCCGTCCTTCAACATCAGCTCCTTCTGTCCTTCTACATCCTTCCACATCAGCTCCTGACCTTTTCTGTTGCCCTCCGTTAGCTCCTTCTGACCCTCTTTTTCCTCGTCCATTAGCTCCTTCTGACTTTCTTTGTCCTTCTTCATCAGTTCCTTTTGACGTTCTCTGTCCCTCTCAATCAGATCTTTCTGACCTTCTCTGTCCTCCTCCATCAGCTCCTTCTGATCTTCTGTCCTTCTCCATCAACTCCTTTTGACCTTCTCTGTCTGCTCCTTCTGACCTTCTCTGTACTCCTCCATCAGCTAATTTTGACGTTCCTCATCAGCTCCTTCTGACCTTCTCTGTCCACCTCAATCAGCTCCTTCTGACCTTCTCTGTCTTTCAAAATCAGCTCCATCTGACCTTTTCTGTCGCCCTCCATCAGCTCCTTCTGACCCTCTTTTTCCTCCTCCATCAGTTACTTCTGACCTTCTCTGTCTTGCTCCATCTGACCTTCTCCATCAGCTCCTTCGATGTCCTCCTCCATCAACTCCTTCTAATCTTCTCCATCAGCTCCTTCTAACCTTCTCTGTTCCTCAACATCAACTCCTTCTGACCCTCTTTTTCCTCCTCCATCAGTTCTTTTTGACTTTTTCTGTCCTCGTCCATCAGCTCCTTCTGACCTTCTCTGTCCTCCTCCATCAGCTCTTTCTGACCTTCTTTGTCCCTCTCAATCAGCTCCTTCTGACCTTTTCTGTCCTCCATCAGCTCCTTCTCACCTCCTCTGTCCTCCTTCATCAGCTCCCTCTGTCCTGCTTTTTCTGATTTTCTCTGTCCTTATCCATCAGCTCCTTCTGACCTTCTCCGTCCTCCTTCATCACTTCCTTTTGACCTTATCCGTTCTTCAACATCAGCTCCTTCTGTCCTTCTCCATCCTTCCACATCAGCTCCTAACCTTTTCTGTTGCCCTCCATTAGCTCCTTCTGACCCTCTTTTTCCTCAGCCATTAGCTCCTTCTGATCTTCTGTCCTTCTCCATCAACTCCTTTTGACCTTCTCTGTACTCTTTCATCAGCTCCTTCTGATCTTTTCTGACGTGGTCTGTCCTTCTCCATCAGCTCCTTCTGACCTTCTCCGTCCTCCTCCAGCAGCTCCTTCTCACATCTCTGTCCTCCTCCATCAGCTCCTTCTGATCTTTTCTGACGTGGTCTGTCCTTCTCCATCAGCTCCTTCTGACCTTCTCTGTCCACCTCCATCAGCTCCTTCTGATCTTCTGTCCTTCTCCATCAGCTCCTTCTGACCTTCTCTGTCCACCTCAATCAGCTCCTTCTGACCTTCTCTGTCCTTCAACATCAGCTCCATCCGACTTTTCTGTCGCCCTCCATCAGCTCCTTCTGACTTTCTTTGTCCTTCTCCATCAGCTCTTTCTGACCTGCTCTGTCATCCTGCATCAGCTCCTTCTAATATTTCCCTCAACTCTTTGTGACCATCTCTGTCCTTCGACATCACCTCCTTCTGACTTTCTCTGTCCCTCTCAATCAGCTCCTTCTGACCTTTTCCATCAGCTCCTTCTGACCTTCTCTGTACTCCTTCATCAGCTCCTTCTGTCCTCGTCCATCAGCTCCTTCTGTCCTCCTCCATCAGCTCCTTCTGACCTTCTCCGTCCTCCTTCATCACTTCCTTTTGACCTTCTCCGTCCTTCAACATCAGCTCCTTCTTTCCTTCTCCATCCTTCTGACCTTGTCGGTCCTCCTGCATCAGCTCTTTTTGATCTTCTCTGTCCTTCCACATCAGCTCCTGACCTTTTCTGTTGCCCTCCATTAGCTCCTTCTCACCTTCTCCGTCCTCCTTCGTCACCTTCACCTTCTGACCTTATCTGTGCTTCTGACCTTCTCTCTCCTTCTCACCGGCTCCTTCTGACCTTCTCGGTCCTCCTCCATCAGCTCCTTCTTTCCTCCTCCATCAGCTCCTTCTGATCTTCTCTGTCATTCTCCATGAGCTCCTTCTGACCTTCTCTGTCCTTCAACATCAGCTCATTCTAACCTTCTGTGTCCTCCTCCATCAGCATCTTCTCTGTCCTGCTCTTTCTGACCTTCACTGTCCTCCTCCATCAGTTCATTCTGACCTTTTCCGTCCTTCAACATCAGCTCCTTCTGACCTTTTTTGTACCCCTGGAAAAATCTCCTCAATTCCTCAGGCATCCTCTGATTCTCTAAGTCTGTGGTTACATACTCCACCCTCCTCTCTCCTGGACACCTCCACACCTGCACCAGTTTGTCATCAGGACCAGCCACCTTTCGTTTCTTCAAGTACTCTTTCCATCTTGCCCTCACGACATCCTCACTTTTTAGTACATGTCCATCTCTATCTCTAATCACCCTTAGCTGCTGCACATCCTTCCCATTTTCCATCACCGATCTAGTGTCCATCCTCTCACCACAGACCTCGTTTAGACTTTTCTACCTCACTCTTTGCTTTTCCTGTGTGCACTCTGCTGAACCTCCTCATTCCACCACTAAGTCTCCTTGTTTCATTTCCTCTGTCCAGATGACAGACTAAGCACCTTACTACCTGTTGTTTTATTTGACAGGTAACTGCAGAGCACACCTGTTTGGACAGAACATGATGCAGGATGATAAACAGGAAGTAACATGTCAAAACTTCACCTGTCCATTGATGACATCATCAGGCACAGAGTTTGTCTCAGACTTGCGAGGGTCCCTGAATTTTAAACACCAGCCCTGCAACACAAGGAGAACCATCTCTGATCAAAGAGGTCACCTACAGTAGGAACAAACCTCTTCAGCGGCCGGTCGAAGAAGAAGCTGGAGGAGATGTGGGACCAGGAGGACAATTAGAGTCATGCAAAGTACAGAATGAGACCAGCAGATGTCAGAGTTGGCAGAAGTGACATCATCAGGTTCAGAGCTCCAGCAGCAACGTTAAGAGAATAAATAAGTAACAGAAATAACAACAATCTGCATGAGTGAAGGTCGATGACATCAGTTTGTCCTCTCTCTCTCTTTCTCTCTCTCCTCTCAAGTGCAGCATAATTGATCAAAAATACATAAAATACGGTGAGTGAAATATTAAAATCAGCCTCCTGAGGAACAAGAGCACTTAAAAGCTCCTGCTACCAAATAAATCAGATTAACTTGTTATTTAACAGAGAAGGATACGACTTTTAGAAACTCTTAACCATAAATAAATAAACAATATTTATTTCTGACACTAAATGGTAAATGGACCGTACTTATAAAACCATTTTTCTGGTCTGCTCGACCACTCAAAGCGCTTTTACAAGAGGAGTCACCCGTCCACACAAACACTAATATTCAACTATCCTCACAAGACATTATCTCTGATTACCGATAACTGAACTGAACTCCATCTTCTGCTGTTTTTGGTTTTACCCTCGTTTTTTAACGATCCTTTCTAGGGACAGTGTGGTTATAGGATTTGCTTTCAGTTACAATGAGAAAAGAATGTCGATTTTACTCATGGTGCCGTCAGTCTTCTCTTTATCAAACCACTCAGACTCCTCAAAGGTGTGAGAGGCTTAAGTTGTGTTTGTGTGAGTCGACCTCAGAGCAGAAGAGGAACTGTTTGGACCTGGGACTGTTTCAGGACAGGACACAATGTTGTCACCTGCAGTTTATCATTATTGTAGCGAGCAGTAATAGAAAACCATCTAGGAGGAAGAACGGCTGAAAGGAGCAGAGATGCTTCAGACAGAGACACGGAGTGTGACGGGTGCTTCCCCCTTCAACATTTATTTCCTTCTTTTGGCCTTTAAATAAATTAATTGTACAAAAATGATTTTAAATACAGCTGCAATACTGATCTCTGATTACCTCTCTGATAACAGATCTCTGATCACAGATCTCTGATTACTGATAACAGATCTCTGATTACTGATAACGGATTACTGATCTTGGATTACTGATAACAGATCACAGATCTCTGATTACTGATAACCGATCTTGGATTACAGATCTCTGATTATTGATCTCTAATTACTGATCACTGACTTATGCTTCGCTCATTAAATGAGGCTAACCTGCTTTATCAGTTTGGTCCATCGGTTGGAATAATTTCAAACCTGCCTGCAAAAACCTGAGATTTGATGAATGTGATCGTTTCAGGTTTATGACTCATCGTTGGACTGACAGGTAACCGGGTCACTGTTTAAACTATATCCACATTTATTCCTGCAGTGACGGAAGGTTTGATGATGAAGCCTCTCAAACACTCACCTACACCGGTGCTGTCTGATATGCTGCTCTTCGGGCCGGGTCTCTCACACTGGGTTTCGGCCCAGTGGGCTGAACATTTGATGAAGTCAAACAGTGAAAAATAAAGATTTAATAAAGACAAAGACATTTTACAGCAGGTAGAGAAACACTTTCAGAGCATGAGCTGCAGGATTGTGAGACCGGGGCTCGCACACACAACACATTATGAGTCAGCCTGTGAAATGTTCTGAGCCAACATGAAGACACACCAACTGTAGAGCCAGAACCACAAGACCAACATCCATGTTGTGTCCATAAACCACGTTCATGTAGAATATTCAGAGAATCAAAGCAGGTCATCATCTGGTCTGTGTTCTGATGGTACCGCTGGGCGTGATAATAATAATAATAATAATAATACATTTAATTTATAATGCACTTTACATTTGGATCAAATCTCAAAGTGCTACAAAGCAAAAGCAGATAAAAGTGATGATGTGTGACCCATGTTAGCTAAGGTTAGGACTGGTTTCACTGGACTGACCCAACGGGCAGACCTGATGGAGCGTCTGGATGATGACGGAATGAAATGATTCCAAATGACCCGCTCTCTCAGAATCAGAACATCAGACTGTCAACAATAAGAATGCAGCGCCGTGCAGACAGGAAGTGAATTCTGGAGCCAAAAGTCCCAGCGACCTGTACTTTATCGGGGGACACGGGGGAGTCTGATCTTAATGGGGGACACGGGGGAGTCTGATCTTAATGGGGGACACGGGGGAATTTGATCTTAATTCACACAGCGAGAAGCTGCTGGGTTCTAATCCAGCTCTCCCCCTGTGGGTTGTCTCCGGTACTACATAAGAGTGAATGTGGGAGTGAATGGTCGACTGAACATCACATGAACTGAGACTCGTCCAGGGTGTAGCCCCACCTCCTGCCCACTGTCAGCTGGGATAGGTTCCAGCCCCTGCACCTTTAGTCTTTGAGAGAAGTAATTACTGTGTGGATGTCAGGCAACCAGAACCTTCCATAAGTAATTATGTCTCCTTGAACAGAACCAGTGGAGCTGCTCCGGATCCCTCCAGTCTTCATGCTGTAGGAACCAGCTTCAGGCTGTAACTTCATCCTCTTCTCATCCAGTTCTGCTTGGTTCTATAAAACTCAGGTTATTCCTCTAAAGACATACTTTATATGTCATTATTTCCATATCTCTCCAGTGGACAACTCAGTCACGGCTACTAAAGCGGCAATCTTGGGGCGATAAATGATTTTACGGTCAGAATAATGGCAGCAGATAAAGAGAGGTCAGAATTTAAAGACAGCGGGTCGGGACATAACCCATAATTAACATTCCAGTCATAACCAAACAGCTGACAACTCAAATAAAGTCTAAGAGAATGAAACAACAGCAATCTCTTTCTCACTACTGCTGCTCTGAGATCAGTCGTTCACTTCTTCCATGATCAGCTGTGGGTGAGGGGACAGAGGAAACAGCTGGAGACTGGGTGAGGGGACAGCGGAGAAAGCTGGAGACTGTGAGGGGACAGAGGAGACTGGGTGAGGGGACAGAGGAAACAGCTGGAGACTGGGTGAGGGTACAGAGAGTGAGGGGACAGGAGACAGCTGGAGACTGGGTGAGGGGACAGAGGAGACAGCTGGAGACTGGGTGAGGAGACAGCTGGAGACTGGGTGAGAGGACAGCGGGGACAGCTGGAGAGGAGAGGAGGACCTACTTGCAGCGTGGTTTGTTCACAGCTGTTAAAGTGCACATCCCCTCATTCTGACAAAAGTAATCGCAGGGGTTGGCCCGCTCATCACAGCGCTGGTTCTGGAACCCTGATGTACAGCTGCAAAGCATGGAGGCACTTAGATAAAGGGGCCCAGAGAGGTTATTCTGCAGTTATTCTTAATGAGACTTTCATCAAACGGAGTCCCTGAATGTTGAGTCTGAGAGAAAAGAGACAAAATCAGTCCCCAGGAGGAAGAGGAGGTCTGTAGGGTGGGGGTCCGTCACAGAGACAGAGAGGGTGGGGCTGCCCCCAAACTTAACACTAGACTGATGAAGAACATAAATGTATTATTATTATTATTATTATTATTATCTGTTCCAACTCCGGATGCATCAGTGAACCATCCTGCACACCGATACAGGTCTGGACCCAACATAGAACCACTGCTTTGAGCCTGCAGCGGCACCCCAGAAGGTCCGACACCTGCTCCTCTGAACATTAGGACATTTCTAGACCTTAAAAGACCATTAATGCACCCCAGAAGGCAAAAAAAACATATTTATTCTTCACACCAGCATAGAACTGGTTCCTGCTGAGGTTCATCTTTACGGTATTTGACCCAAACTTTTATAGATTGTGTGCATGATTTACATAATCTATATTTGACATGTAAGAATAGCAGAGTTTCTAAATCTTCATATAGTTCTGCTAGAACTGATCTGACCCGAATAACTTATCTTCACCACGTTGAAATAAAATTATGTACTGCACCTTTAAAATCAAACAAAGGTCCACAGTTATCGCCATGAGGTTCTCTTCAGTACCTTCTAAGCTCCTCCTCCAAAAAATGTAGCTTTTGGTTGAAAACTGATTCCCTGTTTGTGTGAGTGCTGCTGGAGGAGGTGGTGATCTCCAACCCTGCAGGAGTCTGCTGTCTCAGGACCCTTAGTTTGTCCCTAACTCTAACCATAAACCTGGGGGTCCGGCACTGCAAAAACTCATTTCTAGTCCAGATATCTCATCACACTCGACGAATCAGACGTTTCTTTAGACACAACCTCCTGTTATCTCAAATATATCTCAGAAGCCCAGTCCGATCTAAAGATATCTGATCTTAAAACGATTAAATATAAAGTGTTAATCTTGTTTCACACATAGGATGGTCTTAAATCCAGAACAGTGTCGCTACTCTAAGATTTAGAATCATATAAATACACCTGGAATGAAGAAGTTGACATGAAGAGCAACAAAAGAAAAAACTCTTCTCTACCTCTCTTCAGGGAGCAGCAGGACTGTTGAACACAAACCCGTCATTGACCCAAACAGCGGTGCTGTGACTGAAGGAGACTCACCCAGAGGTGACCCGGTGCACGTTCCTCCGTTCAGGCAGTAGTCGCTGCAGTGGTTGACCTCACAGCGCCCCCCTGAGAAGTCCGGCCAGCAGGAGCATCTCCAGTCTCCCTTCTCATTGGCTAAGCAGCGGCCTCCATTCTCACAGGGGGGGGCACACAGCTCACCTTCACAACAGACCCGACAGGTGGTTCTATCACGTTTGAACGGCTGACAGGGTTCAGTCTCTGCTGGGATATGAACATGTCAGAGGTCGGGCCTACCTGAGAGGACATCTTCAGGCAGGGGTTTGGAGCTGAGGAGGAAGCAGGGAGAGGAGGATGAGAGTTTGGGAACCACACGCGTTTCTACTTGCTATTTATATCCTGTTTTAGTTTCTCTCTTGAATCGTTGAATTATTTTCTTGAAGCAGGAGGCAAAATATTATAAATAACTTCCCATCACTCAGACTGAATAATCAAAGATGGTGGAGAGAGATGACAATTGTTCTTTGTCTGATGAGCAGCGTTTAGATGTTCTCTGGTGCCGGTCCAATCAGCACCTGTGAGCTCTGCAATCACTGAATCGCTGAACCACATTTGAATCTGTCTTTAACAATAAATAAATCCTACTTACAACAGAATGACACAGAAACAAAGATAACGTGCAACACTACAAGTAGAAGAAAACCTCCTTATGAAATCTGAACTGGAACTGAAATGTAGGATCCAACATCCGTCTAAATGTGAACAAATGAAACATGTTTAGTTCTGGTCATCATTCCAGACCATTCTGATGAAATCTAGAACTCTTCTCATCTGTCTGAGCTCATTAAATGTATAAAGGATTGAACCTGCGTCTCACCGTCTTGTTGTTGGTAGCGGTGGGAGATGAGAACATTGGTGGGCTTCTCCATCCCCATCCTGAGAAACTCCACCGACTCTTTGCCAAACTTGTGAATCCTGAAGACCTGGTGCTTCAGCCCCGTTCCGTAGATGTAGTCTCCAAACAGATGGATTCTGTACGGCTGGGAGATTCCTGTGGATGCAGCAGGAGAGAGGAAACAACATGCAGTGACCCGGGAGAAGATGAGGGTCCAGATCCTGAGGCAGACAGAAGCTCTCAGGAAGAAGAACCAGCAGCACCTTCTGTCTGTTACTCTGGTCCGGTTTAAAGGAAGCAGAGGAAAACAACGTGTAGCAGAAGAGTTTATTCTCAGTAGAAGAGAGAGAGTTCTGTCTTTACCGTGTCTGTCACTGATGGTCACCAGAGGGTCCGACCCGTCCAGCCTCACGCTGCCGATGTGTGAGAGCTCTGGATCCGCCCAGTATAACCGCTGGTTGAAATAATCCATGGTGAGTCCTGTGGGGGGATGGAGGAGAACCAGAGGTTCATCAACCTGAAGAACCAGAGATGATGGAGGAAACCCTCAGAACCAGAGATGATGGAGGAACCCCTCAGAACCAGAGATGATGGAGGAAACCCTCAGAACCAGAGATGATGGAGGAATCCCTCAGAACCAGAGATGATGGAGGAACCCCTCAGAACCAGAGATGATG
>VRLP01009385.1:0-12917 GCA_009660295.1 Lophius piscatorius
TTGTCTCCTCTGTCTCTTGTCTCCTCTGTCTCTTGTCTCCTCTGTCACCTCTGTCTCTTGTCTCCTCTGTCTCTTGTCTCCTCTGTCTCTTGTCTCCTCTGTCTCTTGTCTCCTCTGTCACCTCTGTCTCTTGTCTCCTCTGTCTCTTGTCTCCTCTGTCTCTTGTCTCCTCTGTCACCTCTGTCTCTTGTCTCCTCTGTCTCCTCTGTCTCTTGTCTCCTCTGTCTCCTCTGTCTCTTGTCTCCTCTGTCACCTCTGTCTCGTCTCCTCTGTCACCTCCACACAGCCGTTCTACTACTGTTCTGCTAATGTGTTCATGTGTGTGTTTGTTAACGTGTGTGTATGTGTGTGTGTCTGTGTTTACGTGTGTTCGTGTGTGTGTGTTCATGTGTGTATGTTGTGTGTGTGTGTTCATGTGTGTGTGTGTGTGTTCATATGTGTATGTGTGTGTGTGTTCATGTGTGTATTCATGTGTGTGTGTGTGTGTATGTGTGTATTCATGTGTGTGTGTGTGTATGTGTTCATGTGTGTGTGTGTATTAATGTGTGTGTTCATGTGTGTGTGTGTGTATGCGTTCATGTGTGTGGGTGTGTGTGTGTGTGTGTTCATGTGTGTGGGTGTGTGTGTTTGTGTGTTCGTGTGTGTGTGTGTGTGTGTGTGTATTCTTTTGTGTGTGTGTGTGTGTGTGTGTTTGTTTGTGTGTGTGTGTGTATTCATTTGTGTGTGTGTGTGTGTATTCATTTGTGTGTGTGTGTGTGTGTATTCATTTGTGTGTGTGTGTGTGTGTGTGTATTCATGTGTGTGTGTGTGTGTGTGTGTATTCATTTGTGTGTGTGTGTGTGTGTGTGTATTCATGTGTGTGTGTGTATTCATTTGTGTGTGTGTGTGTGTGTGTGTGTATTCATGTGTGTGTGTGTGTGTGTGTATTCATTTGTGTGTGTGTGTGTGTGTGTGTGTGTGTGTGTGTGTGTGTATTCATTTGTGTGTGTGTGTGTGTGTGTGTGTATTCATTTGTGTGTATTCATTTGTGTGTGTGTGTGTGTGTGTGTAGCTACTACAAGGGCATCAGACAGATGGTCCCCGTCAGCGACCAGGACATGAACTCCTACCTGGCGGAGGTTTCTCGGGTGAGTCTCTCCACCTTCCTTCAGTCGATTGTTTGAACGTTTACATGATCTAGTCCCAGCTGTCGTCCCCCACAGCAGGGGTCTCGCCCCTAAAGTCCCCAGTGCCCTGGGTTGTACCGGCGACCCTCCCCGACTGAACTGAAGTCCCCAGTGACTCCATGATGAAGATAACCACGTAACTAGTTGGTTTGAACTAAGACAGATTTCCTGGAGTCGGTTCTGATCAGATAGATTTAGACTGAAGGTCCGGAAGTTACGGACCAGAACCTGTTTGACGCTAAAAACTTTAGATGTGGATCGGCCCCCCTGTTTGAGGACCTCCCTCTGGTTCGGTCCAGGACGGCGCCTCCTTCTCGCAGACGCTGACAGAGTGTTGATGAAGACGATCCCTCGCTGACAGGAAGAAGGATGAATATGATGAAGGTCCTTCAGGGAGGACATGAACCCTTTGATCTCAGGCAGATTAGGTGGAATGTCCCTTTACTGTGAGACCTAATGAATGTCCTTCCTCCTCCAGTCTCACACGGACAAACTCAACACACAGGTGGCGCTGCACCAGCTCTACCAGTACGCCAGCAAATACTACGACGGGGTAAGAGCCCGGCGCCCAGAGGAGGACCGGCCGAGGGGGCCGGCCTTCACGAGGCCCTTGCAGATGTGCATTAGTGCCGTCCTCTCCTCCCACCTCCTCCCACCTCCTCTCATCCTTCACCTTCTTCCCTCCTGTCCTCCAGATCATCGTGTCGCTGGACGAGGACCCGGCCGCCCAGAGCAAACAGCTGACCCTGCGGCTCCAGCAGATCGCCGCCGCGCTGGAAAACAAAGTGACCGACCTTTAACCCGCCGCCTGTAAGGGGGGGAGGGGCTTCCGTCTTCTTCTAGAGAAAGGTCAGGAGGAGGACTTCCTGTCCTGAGGAGGACTGACGGGATGCAGAAGGAGGGGGAGAAAAGACATCGGTACGCCTTAAACCTCCCACAATGCAGCGCGGCAGCCCTCGCTCTGAGGGTCCTGCCCCTCTGTGGCGCCGCGGATGATCAGATGTTCAGTTTCTTTCTGTGTAGAAAAGTTTCAAGATTGTATTTTATATTTTTTAGATCGTGTCTTAATGCGAAAAGCTTTATAAGGAAATTATCTTTTTAAACGGATCAACGTGTGGAACGAGCTTTTATTCACCTGTGTGTGTGTATACCTGTGTGTACCTGTGTGTGTGTATACCTGTGTGTACCTGTGTGTGTGTGTGTGTACCTGTGTGTGTGTATCTGTGAGTGTGTGTACCTGTGTGTATCTGTGAGTGTATGTACCTGTGTGTGTGTGTGTGTATCTGTGAGTGTGTGTGTACCTGTGTGTATCTGTGAGTGTATATACCTGTGCGTGTGTGTATACCTGTGTGTGTGTACCTGTGTGTATCTGTGAGTGTATGTACCTGTGTGTGTGTTTGTGTGTGTATACCTGTGTGTGTGTACCTGTGTGTGTGTATGTACCTGTGTGCACCTGTGTGTGTGCGTGTTCTGTCAGGCGCGAGGGCGAAGGACGACAGCAGCCTCTAGAGGATGCTGGGTAATCCAGCAATGTACAGGCTTTTTTTGATTGACAGGTCACCAGAACCTTTCAGTCGGGTTAAAGGAGCAGGTCACCCAGATTCAGGCTCAGCAGCAAAAGGGGCGGAGCCGGTTGCACCTCCATCCTGCCCTCCCACCTCCTGTTTATACAGATCTTCACTCCGGCTCTGGTACTACCTCCACCGGCGCCTCGGAGGGCGGAACACTCAGACCCCCGTTACGCCTCTGCTGTGTTTACACGGAAAGGAGGCGCAGCCTTCAAAGGCCTGTCCAGGAGGAACTGTGGTTGTTTGTTCACGACTCACACCTCCAGCCTGAAGGTGGACCTTCAAACATCCACATCGCTGCTGCTTAATTCAAAACAATCAGACCTTTAAGTTGTTTACCTTTAATGTAAACAACTTACCTTTAATGTAAACAAGCAGCTGCTTTTCCTTTTGTTGATACTGTTGGTTAGAAAGTCACTGATTGTGATTGTAGAGTTTTCTGGCTGTTGTTGATGCCTGTCAATAAAAACATTGGTCGGAAATGATCACCTGACAGATGAAATGAGTTCTGCTGATCCATCTGGAGTTCTGAGGAAACATCTGGAGTTCTGAGGATCCATCTGGAGTTCTGAGGAACCATCTGGAGATCTGTGGAGTTCTGAGGATCCATCTGGAGTTCTGAGGAACCATCTGGAGTTCTGAGGAAACATCTGGAGTTCTGAGGATCCATCTGGAGTTCTGAGGATCCATCTGGAGTTCTGAGGAACCATCTGGAGATCTGTGGAGTTCTGAGGATCCATCTGGAGTTCTGAGGATCCATCTGGAGTTCTGAGGAACCATCTGGAGTTCTGAGGAACCTTCTGGAGTTCTGAGGAACCATCTGGAGTTCTGAGGAACCATCTGGAGTCCAATCTTTTATTTCCCGGTTTCCTCTTCGGTTGGTTCAGAATTCTATAATCGTGTCTCTAAGATAATAAAGGTCAGGATGCCTCAGATGAACCGAGGCCGGTTGATCTCCAGCTTTCACTAAAGCCCCCCTGTGTCTGGGTTTGGCACCGCTGCTCTCCAGGCCCGGGTCGGACCATCTGGACCGTTTGGACCCGTCTCCGTCCTCTGAGGCGCTCTGATCTCTGGTTTCTGGGTGAACTGCTCCTTTGAACGGTTTTGGACTGAAGTTGGGTTTGTGCTGGAGGTTCTGGTGGCCCTGTAGAACCGCTCAGCCCGTCTCCCTTTATTGTACAGTGCCATGAAAGGTTCCGTTCGCGCTGAAGCACAGAACTCCGGGTCCGGGTCGAACACTTGTTTTTGTGTCACTCTATTAGAACCGTAACGATTATAATTGCCTCGCGCCGCTGAAGCTCCGCCCCTCGCTGCCGTTCACGGCCCGCTCGGTGTGAGGAGCAGTTTTCGCGTGACGACACGGGGGTCAGGATCGGTCATGTACAGAATTGTTATCTCAGCTGAGATGAGTCGGTCCCGCGGCATCGACCGGTTTGATGTCTGTCGGTCCGTTAAACGCCGGCGTCACTAAATGATGGCGCGCGCTGCTGACAGATGATTTAATTGAACTTCCTGTATCTGATCACGGATATGTGGCGACGCGCGCTACGGATTCCCGCCTCAGATGGGGGGGATACGGCGCCCGCCGCGGCAGTCTCAGCGGGGCGCCGCGGCATCCCGACCCGCAGCGTTCGGCTGGACCCGCCCGGCGCGGCGGCCCGTGTGATTGAATCAGCAGGGGGGCTTTGATCTTAATTACATAGCGTCACTCCGCCGCCGTTACCGGCGATTCCATGCCAGAAGCTTCTTTCCGAGCCTTTCTTTCAGCCGAGACGTGCCTTACCCCAGCGGATCCGTAGATCTAGTTCTAGAGGACCGACGCCGGGGATCCCGGTGCCGACGGGTCTAGAGACGCATGTTAGGTACCGGAAGCCCTGAACCGCCATATTTAATGAACGCCGTTACAACGAGACCATGATTCTATTGATCTCCAGAACCTCTCATCCGGGTCGGGTCACGTTGACAGCAGTCTAAGAAGGGCATTCCGGACGTCCCTCCCCCCGGCAGCACCCTCCAGCTCATCCAGGCCCGATGTTCACAAACCTTCATGAAAAGAGGTGCAACGATTCGGTTCCGTGTTATAGGACAGGGCGCCCCCCTATGACTCTACAGCGCCCCCTAGAGGTGTGGCCGACGTGTGCATCATGACGTGTTCTGTAAGAACAGGCTTCCGTGGGTTCTGTAGGTTCTGACTGATTCCTGAATGAGTCCCAGATCAAAGGGATTCCTCGTAGAGTGAGACCTTCTTCCTCTGGTGCCGGTTTTATTTTGTGGTCCAGATCCACTGACCGACTTCTTACTGCTGTGCAGAGACTTTGGGTTTCCGGTTCCTATCTTTGTAAAGCTGTTGAAATGCCGTGTCCGTCTGATCCTATGTGTCCGGTACCGGGTCAGAACAACTAGACAAAAGAGAAAAATAAACTGCTTGTGTCCATCTCCACACCTTCTCCCCTTTTCAACCTTGTGAATGTGACATAAGACCACGGAACCCGGGCCCCCGGTACCCGACCGCCCCCAGAGGATCCAGATCCACGACCTGGTCCGTACCGGAGGAACGTTGTCAGAGAGTGTGTGTGTGTGTGTGTGTGTGTGTGTGAGTGTGTGTGTGTGTGTGGACGGAACAGGTTTCATCATTCTCTCCTCCGTGAATAAACTCAGAGGAAAATCAGTGCTGGTCTGTTGTGGTTCTTTCAATCTCGCCACTGATGAGGCTCCGCCCACACATGACCCATGACCCACCAGAAAGGTGTTCCAGAGAAATCTTGACACTGAGTTTAGTTAAACCCAAGATGAGGGAAACTCTGGATCCGTTAAATCCGAGATAAGACTAACTGACCTCTTGTCTGCCACCTAGTGGTTGTGAACATCAATGCTGAAATAAAGGACGCTTTGAGATTCAGACTTACTGTTTTGGACTTGGAGCCTGAAAAGGTCACGCCCCTCTGACTTGTGTGACGCCGTAATGATCATCATCCACTCATCCATCCATCATTCATCTGTCCATCCATCATCCATTCATCCATCCACCCATTCATCCATCAATCCGTTCATCCCTTAATCCATCCATTCATCTATCCATCCATCGATTGATTCCATCCATTCATCCATCCATGCATCCATCAATTCATCACTCCATCCATCATCTATCCATCCATTGTTTTATCCCTCCATCATCCATTTATCCCTCCATCCATAATCCATTCATCCATTATCCTTCCATAATCCATTCATCCATCCATTCATCTGTCCATTAGATATATATAAATATATATATAAATATATATATATATGTAATGGATGGATGAACGGATGAATGGGTTGATGAATGGATGGATGGATCGTTGGATGGATAGACGGATGGATAATTTCTTTGCTGAGTTGAGCTCAGGTAAAATAATAAGACCTTTTGTCCCCACTTTGTCCCATCAAAAACATTTGCTAATATGCCACAGTAAATAAACACTTGAATGTAATATTAGTAGGGAATTTGCTACCTTCCATGACAGCGCTGCTTTATTAACAGTGTAAGCCTTACAATACACTCACCCCTTAAATGACGTCACGCTAAAACTCCGTACTCTCTTCTGCTACGTTCATGGACATAGGAGAATACAAACATGAAGCAATTTCAGTTATTAACCCATGTTAAGTGAGCACGACAAACTGTAATATTTAGTTGTTTTATTACACAGAATGGGGGGGGGGACATAACATGTTTTCACTTATCTTGAATTTGAATAAATAAATATTTAGTCTGAACACAAATAAAACATTTTATCAGCTCTATCATAAAAATGAGAAGCATTTACCGTGAATGAACTGAATGCAGCAAAAGGCGGGTGATATATGACAGCTTTCCCACCCTTTGATTGACAGACAAAATTGACCATTCAGCGTTGGCGCTGCGGCTCCTTTATCCAATCAGTGGGAGTGTAACATTCCCTCATCCAATCAAATTCAAAAGGCGTGACTTTAATTTGTATACTTCCGCGGTAGATGGTGGGAAATGAATGAAGCTACTAGCGAGCGACTGTTTACCGACAAGAACAAAAACACAGCATATTAAATACCAAACAAGAATTTACTAAACTATAAGTACAGTTTTGCAGCGGTGTGAAGGTCAAGACAGTTGGTCTCTGCGTGTTTGGGACGTAGGCTAACGCATGCTAATGCTAATAACAAACGTTAGCATGCAGAGGAAAGGGTCGCCTGAGGTTTACACAAGATTTAAACCTTCTGAAGCCACTGGAAACTCACCACAGGAAAGTAAGTCCTTAAAATATGCTCAACGTTATAAGTTAGTAAGTAATAATGGAGTTTCATCGACGTGACGTCAGCTAGCTTAGACGCTGAATTAGGCTAGTAAACGTTAGCATCTACTTTACTCTTTATTTCCTGTCCAGTTCACAAAAGCTATTATTATAAGAATAATATATTAATATTAACCCTCCTGTTGTCCTCAGAATTATCAACATCCTTTATCCATGGAATTCATTTTACCTCAGCAAATTAAATGTCCTGAAAATAATCATAATCCCGATCCGCAGCCCAGTTTTCTGTTTCAGGTATTTTGTGTCTCTGTGATGACTCCCTCCTTCTTCTCCTTCTTCTCCATCCTCTCCTTCTTCTCCATCTACTCCATCTACTCCATCTTCTCCATCAACTCCCCCTTTCCTCTCTCTCCTTCTTCTCCTTCTTCTACTCCTTCTCCATCCTCTCCATCTTCTCCATTTCCATCTACTCCTTCTCCGTTTTCTCCATCTACTCCATCTACTCCTTCTTCTCCGTTTTCTCCATCTACTCCATCTACTCCTTCTTCTCCGTTTTCTCCATCTACTCCATCTACTCCTTCTTCTCCGTCTTCTCCATCTACTCCATCTTCTCCGTCTTCTCCTGCAGCTCCATCTCCAGCATCCTTCTACCAGTAGATCCGCTATCCCCCCTCTTCCCGGGTCAGAACCATCTCAGTCTGTCCTCTGACTTTGTTTTTGAACTTCTAAAAGTTCCTACTGTCATCTTAAACAAGGAAACCGTTGTGTGAAGAGTTTTTACTCCTTATATGTTTTATAAAGCTGAAACAGCCTGGGGTCCAATTCTTCCTAAGAACACTTACTTTCAGAACATTCTGTCGGTTCATGTCATGTTGACCCGTTAAAGGAGGAAAAGTTCTTCTAAAGAGAGTCAAATTCTTTGAACTCTCTGATTTAGAGACGTTATCTTTTAATACCAGGAGTTTTGAATCTGGTTAAATGTCGTCGGCGAGGTCCGTCGCTCGTTTTGACCTGCGGTTCTTCCTCCCGGACAGACTGAGGCGCCATGGACCCAAACGGCTCCACCAAACCCGGCGGCAGCATCACGGAGCTGCTGGGCGCTCTGTGTGACGTCAGCCTGTCGGGGGTGTCGTGGAAGCGCCGCGCCCTGGGAGGAGTCTCCAGAGAAGGTTTCCGCAGAGCCTTGAAGAGGTGTGCCTACGGCGCCCTGCTGTCGAAGCTGTTTCAAGACGGCACCAAAAGTTCTGCTTCAGGCCCGGCCGCCTCCTCCCGTACACCCCCCAGAAACAGAGTCCTGATGATCTGTTTCGACCTGCGCGTGGCGGGGTGTCGGGAAGAAGCGGAAAGGCTGGAGGAGCAACTGGAGAAGCTGCAGGAGGGCTCTTCCTCCGGCCTGAAGGAGGTGGATGCCGTCCTCCAGCTCCTGGTGCACCTCGCCGGCTCGACTCCTCCTCCCCCGTCCTCCTTCAGCAGGGACTACATGAGGCGGGAGAGGCCCGTGCTGCGGAGGCCTCAGCCCTGGGGGTACCAGAGCGAGGAGCTGCAGAGGCTGGAGGCCCGGGCGTGGGGTCTGGTGTGTGGGGAGGAGTGGGGCACCCTGGACACTTTGCGTGGGACCCTGAGTCTGATGGAGGCCCCCCCAGGGGCAGGACTTCTGGGTCTGAGGACCAAACCCGCAGCAGAAGAAAGGTTTGAGAAGGATACCAGGCTGAGCCTGTTTGGAGCGCTGCAGCACACTCGGACCTCGGACATGGACGTCAGGCTGGACGTCCCTCCGGTTCCCGGGGACGTGGACATGACTGGACTGGCTTTAAGGGTAGAACTGCGTCTCAGAATCTACGCTAACGTTTTGTAGCTTCGCCGCTCTCGCCACGATTAACCGTTATCTGTGCAGGTTCCTTCCTGTTTGGATCAATCCGAGGACGAGGGCTTCCAGTCGGCCTCCAACATGACGCCAGACTCTCAGTCGGAGCCCAGCCCACTTCCAGACCCGGATATATGGGAGGCTCTCCGCACGTACGAGCCCGGGCGGCGCCGCTGCTGGGAGTCCGTCGGCTGGTACGTGACTGTTTGTATTTGTGTTTGGTCAAATGAATCTCCAGATTTATGCAAGAAAATACTTGGCTCCACCCGCCCGTGGGTGGAGCCTACAGGCCGTCAGCTCACACCTCCTCAGGTCTTACCTCCGTGATCAACATGACAACAAACACCAGAGTCACCTGGTTTTCAGGTGACTCTGAAGGTTGGGCATCTTCTCCATAGTGTACATCTAAACAATATCTACTATAGTCTGGGCTCACCACAGCTGTGGTGGATCTTCCCTCTGTTTGTGGGTTTTACCAGGCGGGGGTCTTCCCCATTGGCTGAAGAGTTTCTGACTGACAGCTCAGTGACAGCTGTCAGATGACACAGATCTGGCGTCAGACTAAAACTGAGCTTAGATGAGGACTGCCCTGTCAAACCCAAGATGTCAATCAAAATCTGATTAGCCAATTGGGACACATGCCGGGTAAAAGCCGCCCACTTCTGAGGTTTGTACCAGAGAAACGGAGGGGGCGGGGCCTCGACTAAATACAGCTTATCAAAGAAGAGCTTCAGAGAAAATAGTTTCAACAGTCACAAAAACCACATTTAACTTTTTTTAATACTTCACCTCATGCGTTTACAACCTTTGATGATATATGAATATAATGAACACATGACTGTTGATGAACACGTGACTCTTGATGAACACGTGACTCTTGATGAACACGTGACTCTTGATGAACACATGACTCTTGATGAACACATGAGTCCTTCCTCTGGAACACTTGATCAGACGTGTCTTGATTGTCCCCCCCAGCCCCCCAGGACAGACGGAGTCCCTGTATGTGACGGAGGGGGGCAGGGAGGTCTTTGACCAGCTCTACCGTCTGTGGGAGGGTCCCATGAGGGTCGTCGGCACCGACGCCCCCCCTCCACTCGTCTCGCTGCCTCTGGACTCTCAGGCCCGGCTGGTGTTTGACCTCCTCAACGTCCTGATCGGAGTGGCGTCCACCACCTTCCACCTCAACCAGGTGCCTTCCATCTTTAGCTCCACCTACAGGATGAGCAGAAATGACATCACAACATGTAGAGAGAGAGAGAGAGAGAGAGGGCGAGAGAGAGAGCAAAACCCCAGGAGAGATCCCCAGTTCTCTCCTGAAGTCTCACTCTCTCACTCCCTCTGTCTCTCTCTCCCTCACCCTCTCTCTCTGTCTGGGTCTCTCTCTGACTCTGGACCAGCTGCTGGTTCTGCCTCCTACACATGTTCTTGTGAAGTGGGTCTGGACCCGTGGTTCTGTGGAGTGTCTGGAGATAACGGGTTGTGATTTTGGTTCTGCATGAACGAGTGAATGAATGAGTGAGGGGTACTGAAAGCGTGGATGGACTCATGTAGTCACCTGATCCAGGTCTGAGGTTTGTGTGGGAGAAATGATGCTGAGTGTCATCTGTGTCCTCCTTTGTCTCATAAACAACAACAACAACAACAACAATGTAGAAATGTATCAAAAAGAGACGGTTGAATATGAACACGGCCAGAACCGGCGGGAATCCGCTGTGGGCCACTCCTCTGCTGATCCGTCCACGTCTGCTCCTCCTCAGAGCGTGGAGTTCGACGTCAGAACCGGCGTGTGCGTCTCCGGAGTGTCTCCAGAGAGCGTCTCTCGTCTCCTCGGAGAGCTGGCCCGGTACGGAACCCACTACCTGAGGCTGAGCCGGTTCTCCCTGCAGAGCGCCGACAGGAAAGGCCTCGTCTTCCAGGTGCGTCTGTGCGATACTTCTGTGTTCCGGCGTCTTGTTGGCCGGGGGTTCTGGGTAAATGTTGCGTCCTCACGCAGACGGGGGTCTGGGCTCCGGGGTCCGGACCTGTGGCGCTGATGTGACGAATGTGTTTGCTGTGTTCTGGTCTCAGGCGTTCACAGGCGGGCTCAGGAAGTACCTGCACTACTACAGAGCCTGCGTCCTCAGCACGCCGCCCGCCCTCAGCCTCCTCATCATCGCCTTCCTCTTCCGCAAAGTGGGACGCCAACTGAGGTGAGGTCAAAGTGACGCCGCCCGTTCAGAACCGGTACTGACATCTGAGCCCGGCGGCCGTGAAGCGCCGGAGACAAACGGACCTCACAGGTGCATCTCAGCGATAGAACCTGTCATAAGAGGTTTCTGTGAGAAGAAGGTTCTGGTCCATCAGAATCATCGGCATTAAGACAAACAGAGGTTTGAAGTGTTTCACGGTGTCTTTAATAATCGACAATCTGTAGCAGTGTGACTTTTTACACTGAACCGGTCAAATAAATGACCTTTTCAACCATGTTGTTATTGTTGAGACGCACCTGGAAGTGTCACCTGAGCAGAAGAGACTTCACCTCAGAGTTACTCCTCCTGCCACCTGCTGGTCAGACGCACAAACTACAGCCTTCTCTGTCACCTCCACCGATGATTAATGTCATTAATAACTAATAATCATTAATAATAATTAATGATGATAATCATCATTAATGATGATGATGATATTAAGTATAATTAATGATGATAATAATTAATAATGATAACAATAATAATCAATAATAATTATAATAACAATTAATTTATTAATAATTATAATAACAATTAAAGATGATGATGATGATAATAATGATGAAAATAATAAATATAATTAATGATGATGATAATAATTAATGATAATAAATAATAATAATGATGATGTTCATGATAATTAATAATTGATGATGATAATTATGTTAATGATAATTAATAATCATAATTCTATTAATAATAGAAGAAGATTACAATGTCTGCTCAGGTTTGAGTCGCTGCCCTCACACCTCTGACAGACGGTCCAGAAGGACCTCCACCCAGATCTCCTCCACCCAAATCTCCTCCCATTGAATCCTTCTTCCTCCCTCAGGTACCTGTCGGAGCTGTGCTGCCTGGACGGGCCTCTGGGCGCCGGCCCGTCTTCCTTCCCTGTGGTGAGTTGTCTTGTATCTGAGATGATGCGGCGGCGGCGGTGGCGGCGGCCGCGTCGGCTCCATGGGATGGCGGGTCAGCTGGGTGCCGTGTGTTTCTCCTCAGGGCGTCAAACTGCTGTCCTACCTGTACGACGAGGCCCAGAGTAACTGCAGCAACGAGAACTACCCGGTTCTGCTGTCGCTGCTGAAGAGCAGCTGTGAGCCGTACACAAGGTCAGTCCCCTTCCCCGCAAACACACACCAGCCCACCGCTCCGCCGCTCACTCCGCCGCTCACTCCGCCTCCTCCGCCTCTCAGGTTCGTGTCGGACTGGGTCTACAGCGGCGTGTTCCGAGACGTCTACGGAGAATTCATGATCCAGGTCAACGAGGAGTTCCTCGGATTCAGAGGTGAGGAACATCTCTCATAAACACAATCACACACACACACATCCATACAATCACACACACAATCACACACACATCCATACAATCACACACACAATCACACACACACACACACATCCATACAATCACACACACAATCACACACACATCCATACAATCACACACACACATCCTCACAATCACACACACAATCACACACACAAACACAGTCACACACACACACTCTCACAATCACACACACACACATCCATACAATCACACACACACACATCCATACAATCACACACACACACATCCATACAATCACACACACACACATCCTCACAATCACACACACATCCTCACAATCACACACACAATCGCACACACACATCCATACAATCACACACACAATCACACACACATCCATACAATCACACACACAATCACACACACACACACATCCATACAATCACACACACAATCACACACACATCCATACAATCACACACACAATCACACACACACACACATCCATACAATCACACACACAATC
>VRLP01009386.1:0-12916 GCA_009660295.1 Lophius piscatorius
CACACACACACACACACACACACACACACACACACACACACACACACACACACACACACACACACACACACACACACACACACACACACACACACACACACACTGCGTTAGCGTTGTCTGAGAAGAACCAGCAGAGGTTCTGCATGAATTGTCTACATGGGAAAGAATTTCAGCTTCATTCCCAGCCGTCATGTGACTCATGTTCCCGTATGTCAAGTTTTCACCCCCCCAGCAGCGAGGGCTGAACCTGGGGGAGAGCACCCAGAGAAAAATGAGAGTAAGTGCGACCTGGTGTCGTTGTGTGATCGGTCCTAAAGCGCTGTAAAACCCAAACCCTTAATTGAAAGAAGTTCTGCTCTCTCGTCCCACAGTAATAAAATAATGTGGATTCCACATGAGGGTGGATGGGACTAACTTCTAACTTTAGCCCACGGTCCCAAAGCTGCGCCCTAATCCAGCGCTCCTCTCCCGGGAGGACTCGTTTCTCATTTTCTCCTGAAAGCAGGTCCAAAACGGGCTTCTGTGTTACGCCCCTCCTGCAGCAGATGTTTACGGTTCTGTGACTTTAAGATCCTGCAGGCTGGATTTGAGTGACTCACAGATTTTTCCCACATAACATGAAAAACATTTAAGATGAGACTGCCGTGAAAAAATTCTCCACTTTCACTTAGTGGGAGGCTTCGTCTTCTTCCGGGTTTATTCTGCGGGCCTTTAGCAGAAACAGGCCCGCGGGATTAAATGCTGAGGGACCATCGCAGCAGGTTTCTTCTTTTTTTATGAGCATCATCAGTCAGGATTAAGTTTTCAGGGTCGTTTACCCCTTTTTATAAAAAAAAAAAAATCATGCAGCAACTTCTAAACTAGATTTAATGTCATTTTATTTTTTATTGTGTTCAAATGCAGATCATTTAATAGAATATTATTACAATACTCTTATATAATATAAGAATATCATTTTTCCTTTTTCATAAAAAAAAGAAAAAATACTCAAAAATGAAAGAATGAATAAATTAAGTCAAATTTGCATACGCAAAGATTGAATCTACTGCGGTTAGTAAAAATAGGGAAAGCTTGAAAAATAAATATAAGTGATGAAAATAAAAATAAATAAATAAATAAAATAAAAATGAATAAATAAATAGAAATAGTTTTTTTGGGGGGGGGGGCATTAATTAACAGGAATGCATTAGAGAAACAGAAATTCAACCACCTCCACACAAACTTTCACGCCGACCCAAAAAGGGAGAAGCGCTGAAAGATTAATGAGTTCAAATATTTCCGTCCTCCTAAGTGGAAGCCGTGATCGCTCTTCTCTTTCTCTCTCCATCCATCATTTCCCCATCAGACAGAGTTTTGACATAGCTGTCGGCCAGCAGCCCCAACACTTCACTTCCCCTCCATTATCCCTCGCTTCCCTCATCACTTCCCCCGAGGTGCTGACTCCGCCGTTTCTGCCTTCTTTAACATTCACTCCGTCTTCACGGCCCTCTGGGAACTTTTACAAACCCGACTGAGACACAGGAGCCGGGGAAACGCGGCATCCGAGACGTCACTGCGTCCACTGGATATTTACTGGACACATTTGGGTCACGGATGTACTTCGAGTCACGGCAGGAAGTACTGGATTGTGAGTTTTAGCAGAGGGACAAGGATCATCAGAGAAATTCCACTCAGTGCCACTAGGGGGCAACAATCCCCGTTCTACCATCTCACCGATCGGCACTGATGTTTCATCTGAGGAGGAGGCGTCACTCATGATTATTAAAGTCTGGAGCAGAAACGAGTGGATTCAGGTGCACACATCAGATAAACATCGCTGTCACACCCGTAAGTCTGAAACAAGGATCTGGGTTTTCTTCCACATTCAATGATTCATTTTCTGTAACGTCCAGCAACCGGTTCCGAAAGAATCTTCCAGAAGGAACGAAGCGAATCAAGAATCAGTTTGATCCGGACTGGAACCTCCACTTTTTGTCGGACCATGTGTGACTGTTTGATCGGGGCTTTTACTACTTGTGTTCTGGAAACAAAGGTTAAAGTGTTAACCGGACGAGGTGAAGTGTGAAAGCACCCAGAACCATTCCTGATGTCCCAGAATCCTCTGACTCTGTCTGAAACAAAGTCTTTTCAACCATCTCAAGAATATAGGAACCTTCTCTGACATCCAGGGACTTGGACTATGAAGGTTTTATTGGAAGGAAATGGAATATAATCTCCATAATTATGTTTTCATATACTGTATTTTACTCTCCTAGTTCGTATTTTACCCACTAGGGGGAGTTTTTATGAAATACACAGTTTCTCAGACATAACTTTCTATCCATTGGTTCTATTTAGTCCAAATTTCTTACATACCAATAAACTTTTTTGACAGTTCAATCAGAGGGGTTCTCCTGCGGATCAGGACCTGGTGTCGGTGCTTAGAAGACCCTCAGGAGGTCCACAGGCCACAGCTTTACCACCACTATGTTGTGATCAGGAGGTCGTTGGTTGTTTTAATGATATAAAATGGAGCATTTACGGTACGGAGCATCTTCCTCTGGTGTGTGCGTGTTCTTACACACACACACACACACACACACACACACACACACACACACACACACACACACACACATACACACACACACACACACACACACACACACTGATAATGACCATACACTCTAGATGATACTATACATTAGATTAAAAGGAATAGGTTTTTGTGTGTGCGTGTGTGTGTGTGTGCGTGTGTGTGTGTGTGTGTGTGTGTGTGTGTGGAATCCACGTTTTTACCGCAGCTGCATTTCCGATTAACTGAAATAAACTTGAATGATCATCTTATCATCTCCTGCAGATGTGTACTCTGTAGGAGGCTGAGCTGGGGGGCTGGTGCCGGAGCACACTGGGGCAAAGGATGAATCATGGAGACGGGGGTTGGGAGTGAAACAATGACAGGGGAGTGAGAATGATAGAATATATCTTATTATTCACTCTCTCCAGTCTGGGATGCAAATTCAGTAATTGATCCTGGTCAGAGTGTGTGTGTGTGTGTGTGTGTGTGTGTGTGTGTGTGTGTCTGTGTGTGGGTCTGGGGTTACAGCCCGCCTTGTTCTGAGTCAGGTATGTGTAAGAGGAAGGACCCTGTAAAAGAGGAGGGAGAGGAGTAAATGAGAGGAAGGAGGAGAGACGCCAGCAGTTTATAGTTCTGGGGTCCGACATCTCAACACGTCACATGACCCGTTACGGCATTAAGACCATTGTTTAAAAAGTTCTTTAAGTAGCCTCTAAAAGTATTCCGTACTGATTTTGGCATGTTTTGTATCTTATTCCGCATTATAACGCTCTGAACGTCACAGATCTACATAACCCTGTGTTTCCAGCACCAGGTTCTATGACTGTGTTGGACTCCTGCTTCATTCCTGGTCCAGTTGTTTGATGTATAAGATCTCAATCCTGAGAGTGACACACATCCTCCTCCTCCTCACACCTGAGGTTTATATCCATTTATCAGTGACACTCTTCTCGATTTAAGATTTCAAAATGAGATGAGAGAGTGATATATGAAGTCTCCTTGTTGAAGTCTCCTTGTTGAAGTCTCCTTGTTGAAATCTCCTTGTTGAAGTCTCCTTGTTGAAGTCTCCTTGTTGAAGTCTCCTTGTTGAAGTCTCCTTGTTGAAGTCTCCTTGTTGAAGTCTCCTTGTTGAAGTCTCCTTGTTGCAGTCTCCTTGTTGAAGTCTCCTTGAGGAAGTCTCCTTGTTGAAGTCTCCTTGTTGCAGTCTCCTTGAGGAAGTCTCCTTGTTGAAGTCTCCTTGTTGCATTCTCCTTGTTGCAGTCTCCTTGAGGAAGTCTCCTTGAGGAAATCTCCTTGTTGAAGTCTCCTTGTTGAAGTCTCCTTGTTGCAGTCTCCTTGTTGAAGTCTCCTTGTTGAAGTCTCCTCGTTGAAGTCTCCTTGTTGCAGTCTCCTTGTTGAAGTCTCCTTGAGGAAATCTCCTTGTTGAAGTCTCCTTGTTGAAGTCTCCTTGTTGCAGTCTCCTTGAGGAAGTCTCCTTGTTGAAGTCTCCTCGTTGAAGTCTCCTTGTTGCAGTCTCCTTGTTGAAGTCTCCTTGAGGAAATCTCCTTGTTGAAGTCTCCTTGTTGAAGTCTCCTTGTTGCAGTCTCCTTGAGGAAGTCTCCTTGTTGAAGTCTCCTCGTTGAAGTCTCCTTGTTGCAGTCTCCTTGTTGAAGTCTCCTTGAGGAAATCTCCTTGTTGAAGTCTCCTTGTTGAAGTCTCCTTGTTGCAGTCTCCTTGAGGAAGTCTCCTTGTTGAAGTCTCCTCGTTGAAGTCTCCTTGTTGCAGTCTCCTTGTTGAAGTCTCCTTGAGGAAATCTCCTTGTTGAAGTCTCCTTGTTGAAGTCTCCTTGTTGCAGTCTCCTTGTTGAAGTCTCCTTGTTGCAGTCTCCTTGTTGAAGTCTCCTTGTTGAAGTCTCCTTGTTGCAGTCTCCTTGTTGAAGTCTCCTTGTTGAAGACGCCGAACCCCAAGTTGCTCCTGATGGTTGTTGCAGTGGCGTGGGAGTGACGGACACCTCCCAGTGGTCC
Organism: Lophius piscatorius; assembly: GCA_009660295.1. NCBI lineage: Eukaryota > Metazoa > Chordata > Actinopteri > Lophiiformes > Lophiidae > Lophius > Lophius piscatorius. The sequence goes on from VRLP01009386.1 coordinate 4,561, forward strand.
TGCAGACCAGGAAGTGAACCGTCCGTTCACCGTGTGATCTTTTCAAAAACACCACCCTCATAACTCCCACCATAAAATCCAGACCCCAAAGTGAAACGGCCCACAGTGACCATCGGCTCTCACATGATTCAGAGGCAGACTCCCGTTAGATAAAAAATATTTTCACGCCGTGTATCATCTGTTCCAGTTATTTTAACGAGGTTTTCATTACAACGTAAAGGGGTCCTGTAGATCCAGATCCATCCGATGGAGGTCTTCAAAGCCGGAGCGTGACTCTCCTACACATGGAGAGCCCTGATCTTTACTCCACATAAACCGCCTTCTTATTTACTCTGGCCTCCTTTTGGTTCCACAGCTGGAGGGAATGGTTGATGGGTACCAAGAAATAGATGGGAGGGAGGGATGATGTATTCCATATGAACACCCAGCAGGCCTTTGGGGGACGTATAAGTCCTGGCCTCACTGCTGACCCACTTTGAGAATTCCAAAATCTTCATATAGTTGTATTATCAGTGAAGCTGGGATGTTCCTGTTACCGAAAGATTTATGCCATTTGCGATTTTTCTCTCCCGTGAGAACATTCCCCCCCGCGTGAATCGGTTTGCACCATCCATCGTCAGTACAGTCAACACAGCGCCACAATCCGACCTGATCCGAGATCAGATGTGGCGACCGACACGACACAGTTTAGAACAGAAGTAGAATAGAAACCTTTATTTATGACATTTTATCAGCTAAACCTTGTGAAATCTTCCGTAAACATTTCCCTTTGAAGCAGAGGAAAAGCTTAAGAACACAATGGGGTCAAACCTCGACCCCTCAGCACGCCCATCTGAAGCCCGCCAAGCAGCTACTGACTCACCACACGTAAATGTTCGGACGTTTTGGGAAAAGAGCATTTCTATAATGTTACGGTGCTTTTTTTGTAGCTGTTCTGAAGAAGATGGGCTGACCCTCTGAGTGAAAATGAAGGTTATAGCAGCTACATCTCGGTCAGAGGTGGTCTCAGCTCTTCAGTGTCGGCAACAGGAAGCAGACGGAAGCGTTCTCCCTGCTGTAAATGTCACTAAAGTAAGAATATTGATCACAAGAGATGGATATTGATCTGTAGTAATCCAATGGGAAGACACATTATTGCTGTGTCCAATTTCCACTTCCTCCACGGAACCTAAGGTCTTGGTCTTTCCTCGTCATCTTCCCATGTGTCCAATGTCTTCCTCTGCCTTGTGTTTCTACTCCTCCCCTGTCCTGTCCATCTCCCTCGGCGCATAGGGGCGTGGCTATGTTCAATCCTCCTCTCCTGCCCACATCGAGCTGCTGGTTCTCCTGCACAGCCGGGACCCGTCCACTACTCAAAACCCTCTGCTGGGTCCATCCTCCGGCACGGACTCCATTTTGTGCCGGATCGTTCCGTATGCAAACATGGCAGCTGTGAGGGAGTCTTTTGCTCTGTGCCTCAGGTTCATGGTCCACCGGCTACGTTCCTTACAGGCTCCTGCAATCAGTCTGAGTCTGAATCTCCATCTGACACCCCCGACATGGAAACTTTCTTAGATAGACTTCCTTTCCCTGTAAAGGACCCCGACGCTGCTAAAGAACTCGTTTCACCATTATGAGGAAATTATCCATGCAATGAAAAGCACCCTTAAAACAATGAAGCACCGGGCCTGGATACATTTCCAGTTGAATTTTGCCTTCAAAAACTATCCGACATCCTGTCACGCCCACTCAGATATTAGCCACACCTCTCCGAAAGACCACAGCTCATTATCTAACCCCCAAAGACCCAGTCAATAAACTGTTGTCCAGGTTCTGTTTATGGGTCCGAAGAAAGTTCTACAAGGCGACACCGCGTCCATGTAGGCGTAGGATTGGTCCGGGGGTCAAGGGTCGGGGGTCCATCCCTTTTGCTCAGTCTTGCCTGCACACAAACGGGTAACAACACCTTTTCACACTGACAGCAGGTGAGTGTGTGTGTGTGTGTGTGTGTGTGTGCTTTGTTTGATGATGATGTTAGTTCAGTACCTGAGGATGGTGATGTCATGATGAAGACTTTTGAGGCCCTTAAGAGGATATGATTAAAAAAACAAAACAAGCAGCATTTATTACAATGAAAACAAAACAAAAAAAAGTGATATCCTGCAAAAAAAATTAATATATAAAAATGTAGTTAAAAATTGGATTTTAAGATCTAAATATCACGTCTAATTGTAAGAAATCTTACCCAGGAAATTTTCACTTGTTCTATTTGCAGCTATTTTACTTAATACACACTAAAAAGACCTTGAATCTATAACTTTTCTACTTTTTTTTTGATGGGGTATTTTTTTTACAGTGTATTACATAACCAGCCCATATTCAAAGAGACAGCAACAATAAACTAGCGTGATAAAGTGATTATAACGAGGTTCGACGTCATCATACGACCACAAAGAAAACAAAAAATACGATCAATTGTACGTGGGATTCAACAGCGTTTACAAAATAAAATACACGCCATCGGGCATAAGACTGAATATGGACGTCATCCACACAACAACACCGACAAACATCTCCAGCAAGAGATAATCAACAGCTATTGAACATACTTAAAAATGAGACTCCTCATCTGTAGCTGGAGAGTCTGTCTTCCTCTGGTTCTTTGAAAAACAGTCCTTAAATACTTATACATCACATTACCTCATGAATACTAAATACCTACTGTTATTCACGCTGATAGCGTAGCACATTCTTTGAATGAATTCTTTTTCCAGGCAGCTACTGTATGAGTGTCTTCTGGTTTCCCCTCGATAGATGATCAATCCCAGCAGAGTCTTTCTTCTCATAGCTCCATTACGTCATGGTGAGGTGGTTGGAAGCCGGGACCATCTATCAAACTCGTGGTGTTTGACCACATTCACTTGAACTCTGCCCACAGTGTTTGCTTTGTGTTTTTAGCTTCTCATAAAGGCGAAAAACTCCGTCAACATCAGACAATCACACCCTGGTTTTCAAACGGTGTGACTGAACATGTTGAACCGTGGAATATGAAACCACTTCAGGGATGAGGTCGATAATATGAAGCATTTCAAAGAAGTGCTGAAAATAACTGATTTTCAACCTGAATGATTATATTCGATTTTTGACCTTCACACGACCTTCTGACTCCAGCTAAAACCAATCAGCTGAGACAGAAAACACACCCAGGCGTGTTTAAAACTCAGCATGGATCGACTGTTATATCATTCCAGCTAAAAAAAGAACAGATCTAGAAGGCAGAAGCACCACGCTGTCACCCGTCAGTCGTGGGTGGAGCAGCAGCTCATCCGCCCGTCTGAAGGTGAAACCAATGCAGGTATTCATATTCACTAATCTAGTAATATTGTTCTAGTCACTAAGTTGTGACATCCTCAGGATGAGTTGCTATTATTACGCTGATCCCTTTGGTTAAGGTCACCACAAGGTCAAATCTCTGTACTTCTTTACATAATAACTCTGTAATAACATTGTAATAGTTAGATAATAAAAGGGGCATTTATAGATCTCCTTCTTCTTCTTCCTCTCCTTCCTCTTCTTCCTCTCCTTCTTCTTCTTCCTCTTTGTTTCCGCTGTTCCCTGTAGAGGTTTACTTGTAAACCTTTACCTTCACCCTGGTGCACTCTCCTGTCACAGATAACTCCTGACATTCCTCTCCACCCACTTCATCCTGCCTTCATTCGCTTCTTCCCCGCTTTTCAACACTTTCTGTAGTTCTCTTTCTTCACATGAACCCAAACCGCTGCTCACAAATCATTACCTCTCTTCTCAATTTAGCTTCCACTTCCCTTTCCTAGATCTTCATCATGTGGCTCATCAGCTTCATACCTCCTGTAGCTGCCAGAGCTCTGAACATCACCCTCGTTCTTGAGAATCTGCACCGGTACACTTCTCCTCCACTCCTCAGGAACCTTCTCACTCTCCAAGATAGTGTAGAACAAATTCCATTAGATACTAATAGAATCCCTAAAGTCAAATTAAAACATCCCAGTAAAGGCGTCTGATCATAATTGAATCGGAACTTGTCGAATTCACAATATAACGCCAACATTTTTAAAATTTAAGATAGGGAGTCAAGTTCTCCAGTCGGTTAGAAGTTAGTTCTCGATTTAAATCAGACGAAGAGTGAGAGGGAATTCTGTTCATTAGTCTGAGCTCTTAAAAAGATTTATGCTAGCGGTCGGCCTTTGATCTTTGAGCACATTTAGGATTTGATTGAATACTTTGGTCGTTTAGGCTGCTGAATGATTGCGATGAATAAATAATGTGAAATAATAAAATAATGAATATTATATTATAACAATATTACTTTTCAACCACAGCCAATCACCTGCCAGAAGACAAAACATGTTGAATAAACTAATATTCAATAATTCCTTCAGTCCAAAGTGATGCAGAAAAACCTGCACATCTGGTTAATGGAGTTAAATTCTTCTAATACTAAGCTGCTGACTTTAAAGCGGATAGTGGAGTCGTGTGTTTTCAAAAGAGAACAAAGCCATCAGTCAGCAGCGAGCGACGCCTCCCGCCCAATAACAGCTGGTATAGGGTCCCAAAACCCCGTGACTCCGTGGCAGAAGATACGGATGATGCGGGTATATTTAGAGGAGGCATAAATCTAGTGGTTATAATGTTCTGTCTGTCTGACAGCGTGTCTCCGCCCCCGGCCGTAGTGTGTTCTTCTCTACAAAGCCATCAAAAGAGGCTGTTGTCACAGATATAAATCAATTCATGGTCTATGTCGGACCTCCAGCTTATGCGTTGATACTTCCTTAATCGCTTCACAGTTGAACTTAAATACTTCTTTGTCAGTATAGAATGAATTTCCACCATAAATCTCTTTTGATGGCTTTGGGCAAAAGCTCTGCAGATTCGTACAACCCCCCCAAAATGATTTCATCACAACGCAAAACGCTCTGAGTGGGCCGCTTATCAAACATGTGAGGTTTGACGCTCAGGGTATTGTAATAGAAGTATTTGTGACAGACCTTTCTGGATCAATCCCTATTTTCCGGATAAACCTCGAACCCTAACGTGTTCTTCTGCCTTAGGATCCACTTCAGCACAACATTTACATTTATTAATCAGCGTTTTGACTCATCCTGCTGTCAAACGCTGGTAACCAGGCTACGGGAACTGTGCTTACAATGACCGGCAAAACATTATGACCGCTGAGAGATGAAGGGAATGACATCGATTATCTTCATTCCCTGGTTACCTGTCGGTATGTGAGAGATGTTAGACAGCAGGTGAACATTTTCACCTGAAGTTGAAAATGGACAAGGGTTAAGATCTGTCCACTGGTGAACGAGCCGGTTCAGGTTTGAGGAACATGCAGACATGGCCTCCAGATTCTCCAGATCTCCGTCCAGCATCTGTGGGATGTGCTGGAGGAACATGGCCGATCCATGGACCTCCAGTCGGAGCTGTTTGTCCGTTCAGTTCACGATCGCGGCGGAGGTCAGAGGACACGTGGGAGGTGTCAGGATCCAGCATGCATCAGTGAACACACACACCGCACTGCTGCTAGGAGTATGTAGGTCACACAGGAAGCTATTGTGTTAAAAGAGGAGAGAGAGAGAGAGAGAGAGAGAAAGACGGGGGACTGATGTCACATTTTCGTCTTCATCTCCCTTAATTTCCGATGAGGACAGCGATGTGTGCGTTTCTGTGTGTGTTTGTGTTTGTGTGTGCGTACTGCTCAAGGTCGACGTTGGACCCATCACCTCTTTTTGCTCAAGCGACTCACCGATGACATCATTCAGACGTTTATCCTTAATTAAATCTTTAATCTGCGGGTTTAAAGTGGCGCCACCCCCACATGGTTCACCGTGATGCTTAAGGTCAAAGGTACCTCGCCGTCATGTTGGCAGGTGACATTGGAGTCAAACGGAGGTCATGGTTACTTCTGTTTGTTCAACTTCAGGTCCGTTCCTCTACTTTCATTTCTCAGTGTGGTTCTGGTTCTGGCATCGGTAATTAACGCTGATAGAAAGCACAGTTGCGTTGGAGAAGACGTTATGAAGAGGTCACCATAGATGCCTCTCTGTGAGGTATTACTGTAGTCTTTGTAAATGGACACGGCATATAGAGACCGACGTCCTCGCAGCAACATTACAGACCAAACAGTCAGTTCAATCAAGGTCCCTTTAGATCTCCAACAATCCAGGCTTAGTGGGGGCTGGAGGCCCTTTCCTCATCACACCAGCTCTTATCACCAGTTCTCCCTGCCCTCCAGCAACCACAGACAAACATTTAATGATACCGTGTCTTATTACATCAGAGCTGTTACATAACGAGCATTTAAAAATGGACCCAGCCTTGCCTCAGAGCAGACATCAATAAGAGAGGCCCAACCCTCATGGAGGCTTTAAGGCTTTAACTACTCACTACAATTGGTGGGTCTTTCCTTTAAGCTTCCAGCTAGTGTTCTGACCCTACTGGTCGATGGTCCGTTCTCAGAACTAGGCCAATGATGGCGTCCCAACAGCAACTTTAAATCCCGGAAAGGTCCCCACTCCCCTGTGCAGTACCTCTGACTAAAACATGCCAATCAGTTAGAAGTTTTGTCCGAAAAAACAGTGTGTTGTGAAAAAACTATCGCCTTTTATGAGTAGAATATGAACTACTAGAGCGATATGTGATATTTACATGATTTATATGCACCAAATCTCCACTAATTCAGACCAACGGTTGAAAACTTCTGGCCGGAAAAGTTTGGAGATAAAGCTCCCCCTAGTGTTGGAAATTTACAACTTACTTTTCCAACACGTAAAAAACTTCTGAACGGAGTTTCCGTTTTAACCGAGTTTGTTGGAATCCAACAGACGAGTATTTCTCGCTATATACATTTGAAAACGCTCAATTAAATGTTTTTTGCGATATTGCGTGAACACGAAGGATCTGCGGCGGACGCGGATTTGTTGATGATTCCATGCTATACCCGACTTTTCCGGCGTATTATTTAATAATACAATTATTACAATTTAACATAGCCTATGGTTGGACTAGCGGTTCAAATCTCTATGCTACATTTTCAAACCCCGACAAATGCCTTCCAGTTCTACTCCGCTGAACGTGCTGAACACCCGCCGCCTACGCGATCGCAGGAATGCCGATGTCGATGAAGTCTTGACATTATTCCTTTGAAAGCACGGCTTAAACAGAATCAGCAGGATATGAGGGATATAGACATACATGATGGGGAAAAGCCCGCTGAGTAAATAAGGCTTGAAGAAAATACCATAAAAACAATCAACTGAGGTAAATATGAAGCAGAAAAGAATTAAAGAAAAGGATTGCGAGTTCCTTCTGCCTTCATCGCTGTCTGCTGTCACTCAAGCGTTTCAAAGGCTTAAGAGAATATATCTAGTCAAAACACAGGAGTTAACTCATGGATGAAGAGTGACGGATGAAGAGCTGCAAAGAAAGACACAAAAGCGTCGTGATGATGTTTGTCGACTTAGTCACCAGACGCGTTATGTGAATCCTTCATTCGCAGTATAGTGACGGTTTGAAACGTAAATATCGGCTACGACACACAGTTACGAAATACGTCTGGGGTTAGATACTATGGATGAAGAACATCTCATACATGGATATAATGTGGAATGCCCTCCCTGACCATCTGAGGGCTCCACAGACGACTGACACATTTAAAAAAAGACTTAAAACTGTAGATGTTAACATTTACTCTAAATGTAAATATTCCATTTCAATGTTAAATCTTAATGTAAATGTTGAATTGGGATATAAATATTAAATACACATTTTAACATTTACTCTTAATGTAAAGGTCAAATCTAAATGTGGAATATAACATTAATGATGTAAGCATTTAATATAAAATCTAAATCTAAATGTCAAATCTAAATATTAAGTCTAAATGTAAATAGTTAGTCTCAATATAAGCGTCAAGCACAAATTTAGATTATATAATATTTAACATTTACATTCAAAATTTAGGTGTAACATTTACTTTTCAGCATCACTCACCTTGAGTGATGCTGAAAAGCTGGTCCACGCGTTCGTCTCCTCCCGACTGGATTACTGTAACGACCTTCTCACCGGGATCCCTGATAAAAGTCTTCAAAGACTTCAGTATGTTCAAAACAGTGCTGCAAGGATCCTGATGAGAGTTCGTAAACACGAACACATCACCCCTGTTCTTCATTCCCTTCATCACTTCCCATCTCCACCAGGATTGATTATAAGATCTCTCTCCTCACTCACCAGTGTATCCATGGTAACGCACCCCCCTACTTAAAAGAACTACTCACCCCACTGACCTCGACACGATCCCTCCGTTCTACCCACTCATACCGCCTCCTCCTTCCCCGGA
>VRLP01009387.1:0-12914 GCA_009660295.1 Lophius piscatorius
TCAAAAGAATATTTATTGAGATAATAAAAATACTAATTGATATTTAAAATTAAATAATTTTTATCCAATATCTTTCAGTGTTGTTTTGTGGTGTTTTTAAACTTTAAGGTCTACCTTTACTGGTAGACCTTAAAGTTTAGAAGCCCCCTAATTAGATCATTTTTTAAATTTTAAATTTAATTTTTTATGTGAAAATTGTATTTGTTTAATTTTGTTAATTATTGTATATTACGCGTATAGAAATCAAATAATGGTTTCGGAAATAAATTCATAAGTATAATATGAGAAGCTAAAAGATATATACGAAAAGAAATTAAAAATTAATATTATAGAAAAAGATTTGAAATTATCAAAAATAATATTCGAAATGTCTGAAGAATATTTTTTTAAATATTAAAAATTAATAAATTTTAGATATCTTTTCCAGTGGTTAATAGTATATATGTGATTTGATATAGATAATAAAATGTACTTTTTCATTAATCTGTTAGGAGGTAAAACTTTAAAATGAACAGAACAGACATTTTTAATTTATGAAAATAGGTTATTTTCCAACATCTTAGAATCAAAGTTTAGAAAAATATGAATTTTTATGAATTTTTATTAAATAAATTTTAGAATTATAACGCGTCAATACTTTTTTAATTGCTATTTATTATTTTAAACACGTATGGGGAAAAATAATATATCATCAGCTACTTAAATAGAATATACAGAGGATCTTATAATTTATATTATAATACAGTTTGATATTTATTATTGTATTTCTAACTAAACAATAAAACAAATAAGACTTATGATAGATCTTGTTAGAAAAAATATAAAGTAAATTATGAAAGTATTTATACAATAACAAAAAGGGAAGGGAAAAACCATAGGCGAAATAAATAAATTTTAAAATTGTAAAGAAAATTAAATAATATATTTAACTATGCTAAGAAGTATATTTGTTTATAATCTCACGAATATTTGTATTTAACCATAAGTTGGATTTTGGTAATTTGAAATTTTAAATGCATACAAATAATGTCAGGAGTATTAAACATATAAAATAATAAAGATATAATAATTTATTTAAGAATATTTATAATATACTTTTTAAATTAACTATAAGATATTTATATTGTTTTATATAATTTTAACATGATTTCATATGATACCTATTTCTCGTTATATATCTTATCAAATTTATTTGTAAAGGGAAAAGAATAATTATTTTCAGAAATAAAGGTATTATATCAATTAAGATTATCATTCTAGAATTGTTAAGGCTTCTTTACTGTTTTTTGTATATTTATATAAACATGTTATAAATACTGTTTATCAGAATTAATTCCATTGATTATTATTTTTAAGGTTAGACTATTTAAAAGAATGGATTTAAATAAATATAAATTTCTAAAAAAAGTTGTTTTTATAAATAGTAATGAATATAAAAGTATATAAATAATAATAATAAACTTATATTAATCTACTCCAATTATCATTTACAAAATATATAATTTTAAAATTACATTTTTTTACAGTATGGACATAATATAGATGATGTATTAACCATGGATAACTATATCTTTTATGAAAGAAATGATCACACAATAAAATTCTTATCGGATCTTAGAATCAAATATCTTAAACAAATTGAACAATTAAGGAATTTTGAATAAGTCATTCTTTGATATTCAACAAACGTAATTTCTTTTTTAATTTTTTTTTATAATTTTCTTCGGCATCGATATTAGTATTTTGTAATTATAATATACCACGATAAACTTAATACCTTTCAAATGTGTCAGAAAACCCGATTTCTATTTTTCTCATATTTAAATGTTTTTTTCGTATATTAATGATAATCTATCAACAATTTCTTTATTCGCTAGTTCAACCATCCATTTTATATAATCCAAATAATAATAATGTCCTACATCTTTTATATCTAATAATTTCAATATTTTTTATGATCTATTTCATTTGCTACCATAACTTTGAAACGATTTCCTTATTCTCAATATATTCTTTTATTGTATTATGAAACAACATATACTATTTTTCTCGGATAATACAACAACACTCTTTATTTTATATAAATCAAATATATTTATAAATTCCTTTATTCAGAAATTAGATAATATACAAAATATATTATTCTATTTTTTTATATTTTTTTTAAATTATATATACTATCTCATTTAAAAAAAATTAATATGAAATGTATAATTCTTTTTATTTTTAAAATTTTTAAATAATTTATTTTTTTCTATTTTTTATAAAGAAAAATATAAATGTCACCAATTATATGAAATAAAAACGAATATAAATACAACCTAACATTATATAAATAAGTTTTATTTTTATCATAATATAGATAAGTTGATTTCTCTTTGTAACTTATATATATTATAATAAAAAATATCCTGAATGAATATCTTTTATATAACTAGAAATTTATTATATATATTTTTTTGTAATATTTAATGAGGATATAAAAGTAAATATTGTTGATAATAAAATTATAATAAAAAAATATCTATGCATATGTATTTTTTCTTTCGCATTATAATCTAGAAATAGAAGAAACTGGTGACAAAAAAATGATTGATACCTTAAAAATTGGTATGTTATCAAAAGCTCAAAAATAGCACTTTAAGCAAATTCTTTATTATATATAATTATCATACATAATATTTCATTGGAGGTTATTCCATGGTTGAAAAAATTAATAACTTTTCAAATTTATTAGAACTTTTGAAAAAAAATAAAAGTTATCAACAGTTAATTGGTAATGTGAAAGGAAAAGTTTTTGAAAATCATATGGAAAATATAAGTAAAATATATATAAGGCTTTTTGAAGCTTTAACGATGTGTATTGAGAATGAGGATTGTAAAACGTTTATTCCAAAAGAATACACAGTATCTGAAAAATATATTACATTTGGTTTAAACACAATTTAAACGAAAAAAGGTATGCATTATAAATAATATGTTTTTACCTTATATAAACATATATCTATAATATATTTATTTTTTGAAAAATAAGATGTTTTTTATAATTATTTACAAAATTGCTTTAGCCGTATTTAAAGAAAAAGAATGGGAAGAAACTTTTCCTGGTTGGTGTAAACATTCCCATTGTAACAATAATATTATAATTAGGATTAAAAATATAATTGATGATACATAGATTTGTTTAATAATTACCAGTGTCATATTTCGAATTTGGTTTTACATTTTCGAGATTGATAAAAAGTATGAACAAAATCATGGAAAAATATACCATTTTAAATGCTGATTTATAACAGCAAATATCCAACAACAAGATATAAACATAAAGAATGGTTCGAAAAATATTCAAAATAGGCAGGATGGAAAAAATAAAAATTAAGAAATTAATCCTAACACAAATAAATTATTAATAATGTTGTCGATTTTAGTTCATTGCAAATATTAACTATTATTACTTTTCCATCTGTGTCATCTTTATTTACACCATTATTACGTTTTATATTAAAAAATATACAAGATTATAATAAATTTCTTTTATCTACGGAACATTCTTTTTATGTAAATGTTTTATGTTCTGAGATTTCTGAATTAATTATATTCTATAAATTATCATTGGAAATATATATAAATAATAAGCATCTAATGTTCGATTTTATAGATTTTGTAAAAAGTTATATTTTTATGTAATGTTAACAATGTTTTGTTTTATAAAATATGTTGTATATTGATATTTTATATCCCAATAATTCTTTTATAAATTAATTTATATATATAACCCTATAAAGATGACTGGGTATTATGAGAATAAAAAAGATTAAATAAATAAAAATAATTATGATAAAATACCAAAAAACAAGAAACCCAATTAATCATCTATTATAATTTTATAAATGTATATATTAGGATATACATAAGAATAAATTAGATGAGAGCTTTTATAAAAATCTCATAAGAACATACGATTGAATAGAATTAATAAGAAATATAAAATATAGTTGTAACATCTTGAAAATTTTTAATTGTTAAACACATTATCTTTTATTTAAATTATAATATTTAAATAAGAAATCATTAACATATGATTTCTGTAACAACAATAAAAAAATGAACTGTTTCCAGTTTTAATTATTAAAATTTTATAGTATTTTTATTTTTCCTTGTCTTCTTATAAATCAATAAAAAAGAATTAAAATAAATATAATGAAATTGATATAATTGTTAACTTTAAAACAAAAATATAAATGTATTAATTTTTATTTTTTTAAACTTTCAATAATAATTATTTATACTATCTATTACTTTCATATATAACTAAAATATAATGTTTATGTAAAAAAATGAATAATTATAATTATAACTAAATATAATATTGTTATAATAAAAAGTAAAAGCATATTTATAATTGATACATTTTATTTAATAAATAATATATATATATATATATAAGTCAAACATATCGTATGTTAGAATATATAAATAGAAATAAACGAATAAAAAAATAACAAATAAAAAGTTAACCTAACCTAACTTTTACTTTAATAGATATCTACAAATAGTCAAAAGATTGTTTATATTGATATCAATATTATCATAATATTTCTAATCTTAATATTGTTTTTTGATGTTATTTCTTTTCTTTTTTCGACGCAAATGGTTTTTTGATTTGTTTCTTTTTTTTCTTTTATATCATACAAGGTTTCTAATTTAGGTATTTTTTTACTTTCGTTCTTCTTTTAAAGTGATATCTTGATTTGTTGTCTCTTCTATTTCTTTTTTATCGGAAGTGATTTCTTGCTTTGTTGCCTCTTTTCTTTTTCCCGTGTAAACGCCTTCTTACGTTGTCTTGTATTTTCTTGTCTAATTCAGAAGAAGTTTCTGGTTTTACTGTAATTCTCTCAAATTTTTGCGAGTTGATATTAGGATAATAAATATACCCAGCATTCTTAAAGTTTGATATTTTAATAGAAATGATTTTATTATTCAAAGTAAATAATTTACAATTCTTAAAGAATTCTGATTCATAACACCTAGCCGTACAATCATAATGCGTACCGGAATGAATTCCATTGGAATCAACACGTAAATAAACCCACAAATGAGATGGTTTCACTTCATAAATATCAATATTGTTATATACAGGATGGTTTGAGGGTAGAATACGTATAAACGTGTTTATAATATTGTCACCTATGGTTATATTGGCATAAAACAGTAAATAATATATCAATATTTCGTTTCCTAGTATATCATTACCATTCATATCCTTTCCTTCGAATTTCCCTTGATCATTCAATTTTAAATTTGAAAACCCGTAGTCGGCGTCACAATTTCCATTAGCAATTCTAATACCGCTATATTCCAAACTATTAATAGTAAATTCTGTATTTTCACCATCATCTAATTTTGCCTTATAATCAAGATTACTAACAACCCCGTTATCTTCTTTTTCTGTGCCATTTTCTTCTTGTATCTTTATTAAAACATCTTCAATATTAGTTTCTTGTCCGTGGTTACTTATGGTACTTGATTGTATAGTCATAAAATATAGTAAACAAAAAACCGGCAATTTTCTTATTTTTATTATACCTAATAATTTAATATTTTTATATAGCTTAATAAAGAAATTAAAATTCTTTTCATTCTCGTAAATAAAATCTATTCTGTTTCTATTTAACATTACTTATTCCTGTTTAAAAAAATATTAAATACTTATTTTTCTTATCAAAATATATAAAAAGGATACATTTTAAAAAATAGGAGTTGAGATACTTTGCGTATACCCCTTTTGGAAGTTATTACTTTTTTTTACTCTTGTGATGAACAAAAAAATTAAACTGGAAAATGTGAAAAACGTATTTAATTCGTTATTTAATAAATTTATAAATATTCAGAAATGTTTTTTTTGTTTTGGTAATATGAAGGTAATAAAAAATATTATCATATGTTTTAGAAAAAAGCAGAAAAACAATTTTTTTTCGATTATCGTCAGGTTAAAGGAGAAATGATGTCACAATCTTGTTGATTCAACGTCAAAAAGGGTAATAATTAAATTCGAAGAAAATTAGATAATTATCCCTTAAAAACCCCTCATAAAAAAGGAGGAAGATATAATTATAGAAATATATGAGTCAATGTTTGATAAGAGGAAATGTAACAGGGGTATAAAGTTGATGGGAAGTGGATGCTGTAGAGAGAACCAATAGCGGCTATTTTTTTAAAAGTAATTGGGATCTAAATAGGAATAACTCTCAAATATTATAAAAACCATATTAAACATGAATAAAATCATTAGTAATAATGTTATTTCCTCTTTGTAAAGATGTTTTTCTTATAACATTGTAAATCTTATTTTTATTATAAATATATAATTCTATATGTTTGTTGTTTTTATTTCGACATTACTGTTATTTAAAAAACTATTTATCTTTGTTATACTTTTACATTTTCTTCTAATATTTTTATTTTTGATATTCTTTTGATATCGCTATTTTAAGATTATATTTCTATTTTAAATTTTACATCTATTATTTTTAAAGCAAAATATATTTTTAATAGATAAATATTAAAAAAACAACGATGATCTATTTTAATTCATAATGTAATTATTACATCCACGTAGTTTTTATTGTATCTGAATCCTCTGTATAAATTTATATTTAATTTTTAAAGAAATTTTAAGATAAAATGATTTACTTTTAAACGTACCAGCTATATAATTAATAACTTCTTCTCCTGGAATTAATTAATTTAATTTAATTTTTTCTTTTTTCGTGTTAAAAATATTTATCTTTAATTCTACTGATATTTTTATTTTAAATTATCTCAGTATAAATATCAAGTATTTCTGCAGTCAAAGAAAATTAAGTTTATTTATTATTACGTTTATATTTATAAATGATAGGTCATCATCATTTATTGTAATATTTTTTTTTAAAAATTTCATATTTGCTCTATAAATAACATGGATACGGTACAATACCTGACTTGGGACGAAAGAAAATATTACAATAGAAAATATAATTAATAATGATTTTACCTTTCTTCCGTTGTTATTATAAATATTTTTAAACATAAGGTAATTAATCTTTTTTTATTTTTTTAAAAAATATATTCAATAGTGATCATTTTAATTTTTAAACTTTGTTATTTTTTATCTATATTGTTATTAATTGGATTATTGGAATTAAACTATATAAACTATATATATTATATAAAATAAAGTTTAATTACAGAAAAGAATAAGATTATAATTTATATTATATAATAAAAATTTAAAAGGATTTAGAGAAAATATATACTATAAAAAGTTGTTTGTGATTTAATAATGTATGCTCATCGATTAACGGTTTTAAAAAATTTTATTTTTAATATTTCATCCTAATCTTATTCGTAACAATTAAAAAAATTTTCTTTCGATTAATGCAAACATATTTTTTAAAACAATCGTGTTCCACTTTATCATTATTGAATTATTCGTTATTATTCTTTTCTTCAATGTAAATATAGCCCATCGATTTTAAAAGTATATGAGCGCCTTCATCCTGTAGTTGGAAGAAATTGCCATCGTCGGTAATTTCAAATATTTTACTAAATTCTTCGTTTCCTTCATGAATA
The DNA here is from genome assembly GCA_009660295.1 of Lophius piscatorius. NCBI lineage: Eukaryota > Metazoa > Chordata > Actinopteri > Lophiiformes > Lophiidae > Lophius > Lophius piscatorius. The sequence continues at coordinate 7,615 of VRLP01009387.1, forward strand.
TAAGTGACATAATCACTTAATTGATTATATAATTCGTTACCTAATTTTTCAATCTTCATATATCTGTTAATTTCATTTTTTATTGTCTGAAAAGTAAATTTTATAAAAAACTGTTCAATTATATATTTTTTATCATAGAGTTCTGTTCTATTTGAAAACCAAGCTCATCTGATAAAATATCTTTCCATTTTATAAAGATTTCCACTTCTTCTTCTTCACTTCCGTTTGTGGTAATATCTTTAAGTATATCATCTTTCAATTTTGTAATTATTTCTCTTATTTTTTCTTTAGCATCAGTAGATCCATTTTTCGGTTTAATACTTAAATACGTATTGATACATGTTTCACTTTGTCCGTCCAAACACCTTACCCTCGTATCATTATTATCATTTAGTTCAAAGTTTAATCCGAATAAAATATTATCCAGAATATATCCTACATCTTCTTTTTTATCTTCTGTTAACATTATATCAATCTCATTGACAATAGATTCAAGATAATCAATAATGGAATTTCGTTTCACGTATTCTTTAGTTGGGGTTTCCATTGTAATTGTATTTCGATCTTGAGAATAATAGTCGTCCATTCTTCTTATTAAAAAGGCTATTTTTGCCTCTTTATCACATGTATCTATTTGCGTAAAGATATCTTGTGATATTTTTTTGATCTCTTCTTTTGTTTTTCTATGATTTCCTGGTTTAACAACTTGACATGATTTTATCTCTTCTAAATTTAATCTTTCATCAGTAGGAATGTTAAGTTCTTCGTAATAAATTTTAACATTTAAATCCATATTGATATATTCTCTTCTTATTTCTGTGTCTGTTTCTTGAGATGTTCTGATTCTATCATATCGGATATTTCTTAAAAGATCATCGGATATTTGTTCTATAGTGATTAATTCTGGATAAAATAGATTTACATCTATCCCTAAATATAAAGGATTCCTACATAAATCAATCTGTAAATTTCTATTACTCATATTATTGATATTAGAGGGAAGTAATTCGATATGGTTAAAGGCTAATTTCAATTCTTCAAGTGTAACTATGTCAAATATACTTCTGTCGATATTGGCTATTTGGTTAAAGGATAAATCCAGTAATTTTAACGAATTCATGTCTGTAAAAACATTATCCAGGATAATTATTTTATTATTAATTGCGTTAAATGTCTCTAGATTAATGAGTTTTGAAATACCAGAAGATATACTTATTAAAAAACAATGAGATAAATTTAGATGTTTGATTTGGGAATTGATTGGCACGTACTCAAATATATCAATTTCGTTATTAGATTGTCCTTTGCATTCAACAATTAGTTCGTGTATACAATTAAACTCAAAAATATTAGGTAATACACCTATATCTTTAAGAATTAAAGTAAGATTTATTAAGTCATCACCTTCATATATATATCTCTCAATTTCTGTAAATATATTATCAATAATTATGCATTTTTTTAATTTTTTTATCGTTTTTAAAATATTTTTATTAAGGTTTTGAAAATTATTACAAGATAAATCAAAAGTCTCCAAACTTCGTAATGCATTATCAGAGATAGATATTTCAGATATTTTATTATATCCAAGATATAACTCTAACAAATTATTAAACATACCATCCTCAATAATTACTTTCTCTATACGGTTAAAAAAAATATTTAATATCTTTAAATTAGCAAAAGAATATAATTCAAGAGGTATTTCTTCGAATGAATTCATAGAAATAACAAGTTTTTCTAAATTAATAAAATTACAGAAAATATCAGGGAACGTATTCAAACCATTATCACTAATATATAATTTTTTTAAGGATTTAAACGACACAAATTTTGTATAATCATTACTTACGTTTTTTGTAGAAGCTTTGTTATCTAAATAATCCGGGCAGGTAATAAAATCATTGTTTTTAAATAATACAGGATTGCGTGATAAATCTAATTCTTTCAGATTTTCTAACTTAAACAAATTTGGACTGATATTTATCAAATTAAAACAATCCCATATACTCAATATCTCAAGATGACTCATTTTAATTATTTCGGGAGATATTGTATCAAATTCATTAGAGTTAAAATAAAGAATCCTCAATTTGGATAATGAAAATAAACTTTGAGGAAATTCTTTAAAATCATTATCACTTAAATCTAAAAATTCTAATTCTTTAAGTTTTACAAATTGATTGGGTAATCTAGATAATTTTAATCCAATAAGTATTAGACATTTATTATCATTAATTTTACAAAATATTGTAGGAAATATATTATCACCTGTTTCTCGATCAACATTATATAATTATATAATTTTAATTTCTTTCATATCTTCATTTACTTCAAACAAACACGAAAAATCCGAGTTGTTTGTAATTTCATCATATAAATCAATTTCATTTGAATTGGGTATTAATTCCTTAATACTATCATAATTAGTATATGTTATTTCATATCTAGTACAGTTCGTCAATATTAGAAAAAAGACTAATAAAAAGTTCATAAAAAACATGGGTTTCTTTTTTTTATATAATTTTTTACCGATTTTCATATTTAAATTGATTTATTTTTATACGATAAAAATAATTCCAAAAAATTTCATAAATAGATTATGAAAATTTGAAATAGGTTCAAATTTACATAAAAGTAAAATAAAAAATAAAATTGTAAAAAACATTTTAAATTATTCAAAAGAATATTTGCAACTGTCAAACATTTCAAAAAAAAATATATAATATTTATAAAATAATTTTAAAATGAATAAAAAAGAAGTATTAAAATCAATAGATTTTTCAAATAAGTTATAATGTTTAAGATGTTACATATAATATCAATTATAATATAATTAATAAAACATGTTTGAAAATAAAAAAATACAAAAATATATTTTAATTTATTTTATAAAAAATCTTCATTTATTTTTTTGAATATTTTATTAAGATATTTATCTAATAAATAGAAACATATTTATATACGGTTTCGGAAAAAAATAAAGGATATTAAAAGATATCATAACTTTTATTCTAATTTTTATTATAAAATTTCTTTTGTTTTTAGTTCATTAATATTGTTTTTAGAATAATAAATTAATAAATAGTATAACAAAAAAAATCAATATATTAATTGTTGGAAGAGAATCCTTTCATTTATATGTATAATATGGTTAAAATAATATGTATAAAAGAATTTCTTTTATAAATTAATATATATTGATGAAACGAATAATATGAAGAAAAAAATATTTGGTATAAAATATTAATATTATTTAATAAGAATATATATAAATTGATTTATACCTGGAATTTTTTTTTATTTTTTTACCCTTGATAAGAATGCGAAAAACAGGACTTAATTAAATGTCTTTATAAATTCTCTCGGGTTATATATTCCTACTTTGTTTTAGAATTATATTATAATTATCTATAAACTTCTAATATTGTTAGTTTATATTTGTTATATATTTTTTAAAAAATTTCAATTTTATTAAAGGATGTTCATTAAAAAGTCTTATATGATAAATATTTGTATTTTATTTTCTTATATATTAAACACTGATTAATTAATCCGATTTTCATATTTCTTTTAAACGTTTAAAAATTCTGGAATATAAATCAAGTATTAATTCTAAGAATTTCCAATTAAAAACCCAATAATCACTTTTATAATTTATGATATATATGTTTATTTTTCAGAATAATATTACGCAATGGCAATATATCGATCATATGAATCAAAAACCCGTTAAACTTGATTGATAATTGTGTGTTGATTTATTGTGAAAATTGGAATATCTTAAAAATTATTCAAAAAATAAAAAATATTAATTAAAATAAAGAAAAAATCAGAATAATGATTAGTGTATATTATACATAAATTTATAAAATTCGAGACGAAAGAAATAAGGTGAGATTATAGCAGTTATAATATGAAGCTAATTATAAATTATATATATCTTTCTTGAAATATCTTCATTTCGGATTATAATAATGCATAACCATCATGGGATTTTGTTTATAATTAAAATTTCGCTAAAAAGCTGGTTTATTTCTTATACTTAGCAAATATAAATGTAATGTAAAATATAACAAAATTCATAATATAACTGTTGTACATACTCGAATTAGGAAAATTTACAGTTAGATTTTGATTTGATCATAAAATCTAATTTATATATGATTTGATATTTATAATTTTCTCTACATAGTTATTACTTCTAAATATATTTTATGTCTATCTTTTGTAATAAAATCCTAATAAAAAAATTATGATAATATATACAACATAATCTTAAAACACAACTTTTTTAAACAGTGAAATTCTAATATATTTTTAATTTTCTTTTAGTTTTAATATATTTTATATTATCTATATTATCATTTAATATAATATTCTATGTATTTCAATTGTTACCATATACTCTATGTTTTATATTATAATTTATATATATTAATATTAACCTTACGTTGTATTTATTTGTTAATTATAGTATAATTGGAAAATGTATTAAATAATAAAAAATATTAGTTAGTTATATTGTTTAATAAATTCGTAGTTATTTAAAATTACATTTTCTCTTTGTATTAATTAAACCATTAAATGATAATTCATAATTTCTATTATTCAATTTTATTATAATTAAAATCCTTTAGGTTGATTTACAAACATTCTTCCTCTATCTAATTCCTCCAATCTTCATAATTCAACGCTTTATGCCTTTATATTTACTCTAATTTTAATGATATACACTTAATAAAGTATTTAAAATGTTTCATTTCAGTTATGTATTATCAAGCTAAGGTATTATTATCTTTATAGATTTTAATTATAATATATATTACGCTTATTTTCGATGATAAAATATAATATATTTCGATAAAAATTATTCTTGATATACTTTATATATTTAACTCGAATAAAAAATTCTTGTTTATATAAGATTTATATAAATTTTAATTTGAATCTTATCAATTTCATTGATATTCCAATAAAAATATAAAATTTGTTATTCATTGATCTTATAAAATAATATTTCTATTAATAAATGTCGCGCGCACAGCGCGCGAAGCGTGCGGTGCGTGCGACCGTGTTCGAATCCTCGTGAAACCAATTTTTTTATTTGCTAAATAAGAACTAAATTTTATTTAACAATTTTTACCCTACTCATTAAGACCTTTTTAACTTCTTGAGATTTACTGTTCTTTATTTCAATAAAATTGTTTGCAAGAATTTTATTTACTTCATATATATCATCTTCGTAAAAACCATCTAATTTTTCTTTTTTGGTATTTTTATTAGTATCAAAATCTTTT
>VRLP01009388.1:0-12913 GCA_009660295.1 Lophius piscatorius
GTGTGTGTGTGTGTGTGAGTGTGTGTGTGTGTGTGAGTGTGTGTGTGTGTGTGTGTGTGTGTGTGTGTGTGTGTGTGTGTGTGTGTGTGTGTGTGTGTGTGTGTGTGTGTGTGTGTGTGTGTGAGTGTGTGTGTGTGTGAGTGTGTGTGTGTGTGTGAGTGTGTGTGTGTGTGAGTGTGTGTGAGTGTGTGAGTGTGTGTGTGTGTGAGTGTGTGTGTGTGTGTGAGTGTGTGTGTGTGTGAGTGTGTGTGAGTGTGTGAGTGTGGCGCCCTCACCGCGGGTGATTGGCTGCGATGCTGGTGAACTCGCTGTCCCAGTTGGGTTTCCCGTAGAAAGTCTTCTGCTTCAGTCCGGTGATCGGGTCGTTCTCCGCCTCGTGGTGAACCCGGAAGTGAGCCGCCTGACAGGGAAACAGGATTCTGTCAAAGTCAAGACCCGTCTAATACTTCTACTGTGTGAACCTGGACTCATCATCATCATCATCATCACTATCATCATTACCATTATCATCGCTATTATCACCATCATCATCATCATCATCATCATCACCATCACCATTATCATTACCATCACCATCATCACTATCATCATTATCATCACCACCACCATCATCATCATCATCACCATCATCATCATCATCACCACCATCATTATCATCATCACCATCATCATCACTATCATCATTATCATCATCATCACCATCATCATCATCATCACTATCATCATCATCATCACCATCATCATCATCATCACCATCATCATCATCATCATCACCACCATCATTATCATCATCACCATCATCATCACTATCATCATTATCATCATCATCGTCATCATCATAATTCAAGCCTCATCTTGTGTTTGTAGAATTATTTGAAGTTTATTCTTAAACACTTTCATAAAAGTAACTTTTATGTGTGAAAAGTGTTTAAGAATAAAATCTATATAATTCATTTTTACGGCGTGAGATAAAGTCGTTGGAGTAAAAGTCTTCAACCAGCAGAACCTCCGTAGACCGTGTCATGTGACCTCCCGTACCTCCGCCTCCTTCCAGCGGGTGAGGTAGATGTTGTAGCTGAGGAAGTCCTCCATGTCCTTCTCCGTCATCTGGGCCTCCAGAGACTGCAGCAGGTCGGCGAACCACTCGAAGGCCTGGGTCTCGGGGCAGAGCCAGTAGAAGTAGATCTGAGGACCGGAAAGGAGGTTCAACGTCCTCGTGGGGGTGGGGGGGTGTCACGTCGTCTTCATCAGCAGATGAAGACGACGTGACACGACGCTGAGGCTTTTATGTGGGTGACAGCTGGATGATGCTCCCTCACCTTCTTGGTGAAGACCTCCTGGTTGTTCTGGATGTGTTTGTACCACACAGACTTGAGGATGGAGGCGAAGGGAGTCACGCCGATCCCCGCCCCCACCAGCATCACCACCTCGTACCGGAACACGTCTTCACTGGCTGTTCCAAACGGGCCGTCGATCGCCAGCCTGAGGACCGGGAGACAGAACCTTCATGAACCTGGACTGGACCACCAATGATAGCAGTGTTTCCCACAGGTGGAGTATTTACCTGCGGTAGTGGGCGGGGCAGCAAAGCATCATTTGTGAATGAATAAACGTATAAATGAAATAAAAACAATAACAACAATAAAAACAAATATCTTACTCTGCCTCATATTCAAACATGAGGCATAAATAACTATTAGAGTCTTTTGGGTCGGGACACCGGGTCAGCAGTGGGTTGATTGAAAAACCCTGAATATGACAACTTCCTGTCCTTTGATGTCTGTGTCACGTGTAACCGTGGCGACGAGTCGTCGCTGAGAACGACTCGTCGCCACGGCGACAGAACAAACTCTTTCTTCTAAAAGTCTTTATCTCTGTTTATGAGTTTATGTCGTTAAAAACGGTTTTAGTGGGTTGTGACTGACTCAGGAAGGAGTTCAGACACAGAACACGCACTCAGAAACGGTTCTGGAGGGAAACGGCGAGGGAGTCAGAGTGATTGGTGTTTCTGAGTGTTGTTGAGAGTCTGAGCTTTTGCCTCCGAGTTCTCAGCCCTTCAGGAGGCCAACAGACAAAAGGTCCAATCAGCTCAGCGTGAGCGCCGGCGAGGACCGGGGACCGTTTTCCCGCTCGGCCAGCGCGGAACGCCGGCGGATCGGTAATGACATATAATCGCCGGCGGAGCCTTTGATGGCGGTGGCGGCGTGACGTCATACTTGGGCAGCTTCCAGGCCTCCTGAGGTTCGGTCCTGTCTCCTCCACACGCCTCGTACAGCGCCTGGGTCCAGTCCCCCACGATACGGATGTGGGCGCTGAAGTGGTCTTCCTCCGGCGCCGAGGTGAGGGTGAAGGGGTGCCACTCCAGCTGGGAGACGGACGGACACTGGATGAAGACGTACTGACCCACCTCCATGTGGAAGCCCTTCTTCTTCATCCTCAGCTCCAGAGTTTTGGAGGGATGCATCACCACCTGAGGGACGTTAGACATCAACATCATCATCGTCATCACTGTCATCATCACCATCATCATCGTCATCCTCATCACCATCATCAGTACCTACATCATCATCATCACCAACCCCATCATCATCATCATCATCATCATCATCACTATATACACCTGAGGGACATTAGAGACATCACCATCATCATCGTCCTCACTGTCATCATCACCATCATCACCATCCCCATCGTCATCATCATCACCATCATCAGTACCTACATCATCATCATCCCAATCACCATCATCACTGTCATCACTGCCATTATCACCATCATCATCATCACCATCATCAGTACCTACATAATCATCACCATCATCATCGCCATCACTGTCATCATCATCATCATCACCATCATCACCATCCCCATCATCATCATCATCATCATCATCATCATCATCACCACCGTCATCATCGTGATCCGTTTCATCATCACCATCATCACCTGCATCATCATCACTATCATCATCATCGCCATCATCACCATCAAAACCATCATCATCACCATCATCATCTTCATCATCATCAGTACCAACATCATCATCACCATCATCATCTTCATCATCATCACCATCATCAGTACCAACATAATCATCACCATCATCATTATCCTCACCATCATCACCATAATCATCATCATTATCATCATCATTACAATCACCATCATCATCATCATCATCGTTCCTGTCTTTAGAGTGTAGAGTGGGAGGAGCGGAGATCATCGGTTCTGTCCGCTGGACTAAAGGTGGAATTCAACCTGGAACCTTCTTTCTGTCTGACCCACTACCTCAGCCATCAGAACCTGTGTCTGACAGACGGGTCATCAGACAGCAGCTTCTCCTCAACCGACTGCTTTGATGTCTCTTCTCAGCTCACACTCACTTTTGTGATGACGACCTTCTGGTGGGACCGGTAGAGTCGGACCAGCCGCTCACACACGTAGAGGATCATTGGACCCACGACCCACTTCCACGTCTGCAGGAAGAAAGAGTCGGAGGTTTGCCACCAGTGGAATAAAAGAATGCAGCATCTCATCCCCCGTGAACACCCCACAGCTCACCATCGGTGGGTTCCCGGCAAACTCCGGAACCGCGCAGTTGGACCCGTTGTTCCCCCAGTCCTCAAACTTTTCAGAACAAACGTCGGGTTTGTTTGTGGTCAGACTGGTGGCCGTCTGTCCTCGTACGATCCTCCTGCAGCCGGAGCAGAACCCGTGCTTAAGTTCTATTTTCTAGTATCCGGGTCGGGACAAATTATTATTATTATATTATTATCATTAGAATATTTTCACATCTGCTGATTAAAGGGGCGGGTCCAAGAAAGTTTTCTTTCAATGTGAGAAATGAAGAACTTTCATCATGCAGAACTTATCGAGGAAACGGGTCAGAGAAGAAGCAGAAGATCCGGTCAGAGGGGAGAAACTCCTGCTTCCATGAAACTTTGTGGAGCGAGTTCTGGACCAGAACTTTAAGCAGAACTTCACTGGATGTCTTCCTATCTAACGTAAACACCTGATACACATCAGATTACTCTGCTGCCGATTCTGTTCTGGTATCGCTTCAGTCGGGTTTTATCAGAACTCCAACTCTAAAGTCATAAATGATGTGGATGAAAGTCCAAACAACCAGTGGTTCTGTCCAAACAACCAGTGGTTCTGTTTCTCCTCGTTTAGAGAGCAGACCTTAAATTTAACTGGATCTCTAACAGCTACGGTTTGTGGGTCGGTCCCCCACGAGCCCAAAGACAGAACCCAGACTATCCAGAAGGAGGCGGAGTCTCTCATGTCTATGCTGATGACGCTGTCATCTACCGCTCACGCGTCTCCAGAACAGAACCAGAACCAGAACCAGCAGCTTTCTCAACTACAACTTTTAAACTTTTGTTTTAATGCAGGCAAAACAAAACTGGCTTCCAGCGCCGGGCTTTGGATCGCCCTGGACCCCCCCGGACCCTGTCCCGTCCCTGAAGGCGCCGTCTTCGCTACCAGGGAGAAATCACTTCAGAACCGGCAGTCGTCCGTGGCCCGTTGAGTTGATTTCACCAGAATGCGCCTTCAGCCAGCCTAGTTCTGCACACTGGACCGGACCGGACCGGACCGGACTGGTAGAGGGGTTTAGTCCCGACGCAAGAACCTTCTGCCATGGAGGAAGTGAATAAATATCTCCCCTGTTCTTGGACCTCCGTCTGGACCCATAACAGGACAAGGCTCAGAACCCTGCGAGTGTCTGATGGGACATTTTAGTTCTTTGGACCCGCCCATGAGCCGAACCCAAAGGGACGAATCGGGCTAAAGGAAGGTTAACGGAATAAATAAAAGCACAAACTCAACAGATCCTGTGAATCAGGCCCGGCGTTTAAACCCCAGAACCACGTCTGAAGGAACGTTTGATCCCGACCCGACGAGTGTCAGACAGCTGAGGCCGGTATGTCGTGTGTTCTTACCCAAAGCCATGGAAGACCAGTCCGATGAAGAAGATGACGAAGAGGTGGTGGGTGTACCAGAACACCTCGAAGTAGGACCTGCGGATGACCTCCATTGATGAGGTGATGATGAGGATGAGGGCCAGCGTGATGGCCACGCCCGTCAGGCCGGCGATGGTGGTGAACATGACGATGGTGGGGTTCTGTATCCAAACACAGGTATTATTCTTCCACCGGATCGTCACCTCAGAAAGGTTCTGTTGGACCTCATGTCTGACTGACAGCATCCTCAAATATCTACTAGCTCCGCCCACCTTCTTCTTCTATCAAAGTACGCACTTCCTACTGAAATCTGTCATTCTAGACGTTTAAAACCTGAAGGAAGTTGATGTAGTCACCAAAATAAAAGTCATTCAAGAAACACAGTCGTCTCCAGGAAATGAAAATGAAGATGAAGATGAAGATGAAGATGAAGATGACGACTGCGTGGGTCAGATATTTTGCAACAACATCACTTTGAGATCAGGAAGAAGAAAAAGGATAAAGACTCTCCAAGAATTACAGCTAGAGGTCAGAGGTCAGATGAATCTTGGGGTCAGAAAGTCTCCCTAACCACCATCAGATGGCGCCGACACCAAAACCAGCTGTTTGAGAGGGTAGCAAGAAAAAAGCCTCTGCCGTCGTCCACACACAAGCTAACGCTGCTACAAGCTAACGCTGCTACAAGCTAATGCTGCTACAAGCTAACGCTGCTACAGTGTGACAAACACCACTGGGACTTTCACTGGAACAAGGTCAGAGGTCAGATGAGACCAAAGTAGAGCTTTTTTGCTACAAACATCTAAAATGGGTGTGGCCTAGCAAGAAATAAAGTATAGAGAAAAGCCTAAACTAAATATGGTCCATATCTTCAGACGGACCCCCACCATCAAAGACCGTCATAATGCTGATTCAACCAGGAGAATAAAATAATCAACAAACAAACAAAGTCTTTTTACTTTTGGGGGCATCATCCCAACCTTCTGCGTCGTCGCCATTCATTGAGTTCTTCAAATCAACTTGGTAGGTTCTGACCTCTGCAGACCAGTTCTACACAACAAGACCAGCGGTTCTGGAGTTGTTCTGAACCAGTGGTCTAGCTCTGGTCTTGTTCCCTCTGCCTCCAACCCCCCCCCCCCACTGACCGGTTACCATGGGAACCAGAGAATCACTGTTATTATAGAAGGCTGAGAGAAAAGAACATTTTCTGATCCGTCAGAACCTCCCAGGAGGAAGTTGCTTGAAGGATGTTCTAACTTTGGTCTAAAAGCTCGTTTTGCAACAGAGTGGATGGGATTTCACAGCGTTTAGCAACGCAGAGGAAAAAGTGTCTCAATCGAAGCCGCCGCACGCAGACATGTCGGCTCCACCCACCGTCTCGTTGGACCTGATGGGATTCAGGAAGGAGGCGTTGTCCCCGGTTCCGATCTGCGAGAGGACGAAGGGCAGGAGGCTGCTGTTCCGGTCCAGCTGGGCGTCCATGAAATACTCAAAGTTGAACAAGTGTGCGACGATGTGCACGGCTGCGAGGACGAAGAGTAAGGACGAAGAGTAAGGACATGTGATCAGAACCATCAGAAAGCAGAACTCTGTGGATTATTATGGTCTGGAGGCGCCGTCACAGAATCAGATGTTTTTAACTCATCATTTCTTAAACACAAGCTTTACAAAGAAAAGAAATAATAAAATGTAAAAAAAAAAAAAATCTCAATAATGTCGAAAAATATCTTTAAGCGCTTCTTCTGATTATATCTACGTTCTTACATTTAGACAAATAATATAACTACAAAAACTTCCAGAATAAACATTTTAAAACTTTTCCTTTAAATGTTAACTTTTCTCGTTTGTTTCCGTTATTATATCTAATGTTTAAGGGAAATAAACGTTGGTATTAAACCTAAAAATAAACTCGTTCTGAAGTTTCCTGCGATCAATGAAACTAAATTTGTTCACACTGAATCAACATGGCAGAAAAATGTTTCCCTAAAAGTGACTTTAACGTTTACCTTGAGAGATTAAAATACTTATAGCACAATTAAAATCAACGTTTATTTTTCATAGTTTCCCATTAAGTCGTCGTAATCAGTAAGTTTGTCATTTCTGATTGTAGAAGATCTACGATGTCATTATATGACATCATAATTATTTTTCAGATTACTATTTATTGTTTTTAGTCAAAGACAGAATTGATTAAATTCACTTGTTGAAGAAAAATTATAATAACAATTATAATAATAACCTTTATTTGTGTCAAACTTTACAAAATGAAGGTAAAAAAGGTAAAAAAAAAAAAGCACCACTGACATAGGGACTACCTCAGGGCTCTGTCCTCGGCCCCTTACGTTTGACATTTGCATGTATTTTTCTGATCACGTCTTATTTTGTCGTACTTAGACGATAAAAATAATGTTGATAATGGAGTAAACAAAGACGGAGCTCTTGAAGGGGTTTGTTTACTCCAGTGAAGAGTTACCTGTGTGGAAGGCGATCATGTAAGCCACCAGCTTGTGAAAGGTGAGGTTCCGATCTAGTTGACGAGCCGCTGTGCGACTGCAGAACTGATAAACAAACAGAATAAACACAGAAACACTGAGAGGAATAGAAATAACAGCAACAGAAGAGCAGAACAAACGTGTAAAAAGGTTGTTTATCCTGTTTTGTTGTTGTTTACCTGGATGGAGCCCCGGAGGAAGGAGAGCAGGTTCCTGCAGACCGGCAGCAGGATTAACATACAGTTGAAGTTGAGGCAGGCGGCCGGAGCTCTGGCCCAGGACAGAGCGTGCTGGTGGGTTCAAGATGAGTACAGGGTTACTTCTAAATGTAATCAGATTACTGTCACCGATCTCATAAATGAAACCTTAGACAAGTCCAGACATGAGTCTTAGTCACCTACGAGTCCAGACACGAGTCTTAGTCACCTACAAGTCCAGACATGAGTCCTAGTCACCTACAAGTCCAGACATGAGTCCTAGTCACCTACAAGTCCAGACATGAGTCCTAGTCACCTACGAGTCCAGACACGAGTCTTAGTCACCTACAAGTCCAGACACGAGTCTTAGTCACCTACGAGTCCAGACATGAGTCCTAGTCACCTACAAGTCCAGACATGAGTCTTAGTCACCTACGAGTCCAGACATGAGTCCTAGTCACCTACAAGTCCAGACATGAGTCTTAGTCACCTACGAGTCCAGACACGAGTCCTAGTCACCTACAAGTCCAGACATGAGTCATAACCACTGATGAGTCCAGACACGAGTCCTAGTATCCTACAAGTCCAGACATGAGTCATAACCACTGATGAGTCCTGACACGAGTCCTAGTATCCTACAAGTCCAGACATGAGTCATAACAACTGATGAGTCCAGACACGAGTCCTGGTATCCTACAAGTCCAGACACGAGTCCTAGTATCCTACAAGTCCAGACATGAGTCATGACCACTGATAACTCCAGACACGAGTCCTGGTATCCTACAAGTCCAGACATGAGTCCTAGTCACCTACAAGTCCAGACATGAGTCATAACAACTGATGAGTCCAGACACGAGTCCTAGTATCCTACAAGTCCAGACATGAGTCATAACCACTGATAACTCCAGACACGAGTCCTGGTATCCTACAAGTCCAGACATGTGTCCTTGTCACCTACGAGTCAAGACATGAGTCATGACCACTTATAAATCCAGTCATGAGTCATAGGCAACCTTCGGTCCAGACACGAGTCCTAGTCACCTACAAGTCCAGTCATGAGTCAAAGCCACGTATAAGTCCGGACATGAATTTTAGCCACCAACGAGTGCAGACATGAGTCCGAGAAATCTACGAGTCAATGTACTCCGACGCCTCTTTTCTAAGAGGTTTCGGTACAAATGATGAAGGCAGCTCGTCTTGTTCGCGTGTTTCTAGCAAACAGAGTTGATTTTCCCGAACTATTTTCAATAGTCCGTTTATTTTTTTATAAACACGATCAGCTTAAGAACCAAAGTCGTGGTTTGACGATCGAAAGGTGGATGTGAGCAAACAAAACATGGACTTTGGGTTTCCGTCACAGATGTTTATTTGTACAATAGGAGTTGGGATCAAACAACACATCTAAAACAGTGAAAGCCCATCTGAAGGCTTTGATCTCTTTGATCTCCATCTTTTTACCCCTTTAACCCTCTACACTAGCTCCTCTAATCTGACTATTTAAGGCTTTGATCTCTTTCCACGCTTTTCAATGTTTTCTTTGATTTCCTCTGAATGAAACCAAGAAGAAACTCTCTGGTTCCGGTGTCGTACCCGTGTGGCGGACGATGCTGACGGCGTCAGGCGCCACGTCAAACTTTCCTCAAACCTCAAACCTCAAACCTCAAACCTCAAACCTCAATCTTTCCCCTGAAAGTCTTTGGGTTTCACTTCTGCTCAGGCAGCAGACGGTCCCGCTGTGTCCTGAAGGCGGGGCCTCGCTTCACACAGATAAAGAGCCCTGGGTGGGCGGAGCCAAAATGGATCACCTAACAGAACCTTTATGCTCAGACAGTAAGTTTTTGTTTTTATGGAATGATTTGAGTCTTTGCGCTTGAATTAATAAAAATCAACTCTGGATCAAAGCATCCCTCCTCTTCTCCTCCGGAGAACCCTCCCCTGTCTGGGAGGAAGCTCCTCTGCCTCCAGCGCCCCACATCAGACTTACAGTGATGTCACAGACGTACAAAAGTAGTGGAGTCAAAAATGTTAGCATCAAATGTTAGCATCCAATATTAGCATTAAATGTTAGCATCCAATATTAGCATTAAATGTTAGCATCAAATGCTAACATCTGTTAGCTACAACAACATCGCGTCGGTTCCTGATCGTTCGACCGTCTGAACTTGGATCAAAGTCTTAGGAGATGAAAATATTCACATTCAGCTTTTTACGTTTTATTGGGGTGAAGAGCGACTTAGATGATTATTGTGTCGTCGACATAGTTACAGATGATTCTTCTACTCATTGATTGATGGGCCGTTCAACGGATCTTTTCTTGAAGAACTTCAGTTCCTCTTATCAGAGAACATCAACGTTGACGCTGGTAACCGCTGGGCGGCTTGGAGGAAGTGAAAAGGGACTTCTTCCTGTTTTTGGTTTTTTCCTACAAGCTTCAAAAGTGGTTGGAAATGTTTCAAACAAAACGTTCACTTCAGAGTTTTTCTCTCTGAAGTGCAGAAAGTTGAGAAGGTTTCTTTTTTTTTATGTGGTTAAATGTGATAAGAAACAGATCAGCGTCTGATAAAATGAAGACGAAGGTTCTTCATCGGATCCTAAAAAACTCTTCAGCATCTCAATTGTGACCTTTGACCCCTCTTCACAATTTTCACCTGTTTTGTATTCAGTGCATTTTACTGCATGATAATAGTATTATAATTATAATAATAACAACAATAATAATTATTATTATAATAATAATATAATAATAATAATAATAATTATTATTATTATTGTTATTACAGTAATTATAATAACAATAACAATAATAATAATGATGATAATAATAATAATAATAATTATAATAACACTCATTAGTGTGTTTGTCTCTTTGGTACTTCAGCACCAGGTAAATCTGCGGTTGTGGGTCTCACCCCGAGCAGAACTCTGGTGTAGAACCATCTCTCCACCAGGAAGGCCATGTAGAAATTCACAAACAGGAAGGCGTTGATCACCAACCAGACCAGCTGAAACACAAACAAACTCATCAACCAAATATAATAATAAGAATTTAATAATCTTACTATTTTATTATAGTTATAATAATTCATAATTACAATATATAAATAAAAATAGACTTAATAATAATCATTATTATAATTAATGACAAGAAACATATAAAATAATAATTCAGTGTCATGATAAAAGTATAAACTACAATAACATGTGTGTATCTGATAATCATACACCGACTACACACATGTGTGTATCTGATAATCATACACCGACTACACACATGTGTGTATCTGATAATCATACACCGACTACACACATGTGTGTATCTGATAATCAGACACCGACTACACACATGTGTGTATCTGATAATCAGACACCGACTACACACGTGTGTGTATCTGATAATCATACACCGACTACACACATGTGTGTATCTGATAATCATACACCGACTACACACGTGTGTGTATCTGATAATCAGACACCGACTATACAACATAATCGATAAATAATAATAATAATAAAATAATGATAATCTTTTTGAAACACTCAACATGATTTTTTTAAACTTCACTTAGGGAGTTATTTTAAGAAAGAGTTAAGAGGTGAGTGTTAGGTGAGAAAGAGTTAAGAGAGTTAAGAGGTGAGTGTTAGATGAAGATGAAACTCCGTCTCAGGATCAAACAGAGGAGCTCTAATCTTGATTTAAAGCAGCGTTAAGAATCCAGAGCGACGACATCGTCTGTGAGGATGAAAGGATTCAGATAAAGTTACTCACAATAACAAATATGGAGAGTCCTTCATTGGCAGCAAAGTTCCCCATGATGAACGAAGCGGAGCTGAAGGGCGTGTGTGTGCGTGTCCTCGAGTGTGTGAGGGTGAGTGTGAGGGTGGAGAGAAGCAGGAAGCAGTGACGGGTCTGAAGGTCCAGTGGGCTGATCACTCACTCACAGAGGAGGAAGTAGTTCGTACCTGCAGACGTCACACGCTCACCGCTCTCAAAGCTAATATATGACCCTGGTGGGAAATACTACATAAAAACATGAAGGAAGTATTAGTATATTTATTATTATTATCATTCTGAACGAAAGAAGGAACAAATGAATGAATGAATAAATGAATGAATGAATGAATGAATGGATGAAGGGATGAATGGATGAAGGGATGAATGGATGGATGAATGGATGATTGGATGAATGAATGGATGGATGGATGAATGGATGATGGATGAATGAATGGATGAATGGATGATTGGATTAATGAATGAATAAATAGATGAATGAATGGATGGATGGATGGATGAATGGATGGATGGATGGATGGATGAATGGATGGATGAATGGATGACTAAATGAATGAATGAATGGATGGATGGATGGATGAATGAATAAATGAATAAATGAATAAATGAATAAATGAATGAATGAATAAATGAATGAATGGATGGATATATGGATGTATGGATGAATGAATAAATGATTGGATGTATGTATGTATGAATGAATGGATGTATGTATGTATGGATGGATGGATGGATGGATGAATGGATGGATGAATGAATAAATGAATAAATGGATGGATGGATGGATGAATGAATAAATGAATGAATGAATAAATGGATGAATGAATGAATAAATGAATGAATGAATGGATGGATGTATGTATGTATGTATGTATGGATGTATGTATGTATGGATGTATGTATGGATGGATGTATGTATGTATGGATGGATGGATGAATGGATGGATGGATGAATGAATAAATGAATGAATGGATGGATGAATGAATAAATGAATGGATGTATGGATGGATGAATGGATGATTGGATGAATGAATGGATGGATGGATGAATGGATGATGGATGAATGAATGGATGAATGGATGATTGGATTAATGAATGAATAAATAGATGAATGAATGGATGGATGGATGGATGAATGGATGGATGGATGGATGGATGAATGGATGGATGAATGGATGACTAAATGAATGAATGAATGGATGGATGGATGGATGAATGAATAAATGAATAAATGAATAAATGAATAAATGAATGAATGAATAAATGAATGAATGGATGGATATATGGATGTATGGATGAATGAATAAATGATTGGATGTATGTATGTATGAATGAATGGATGTATGTATGTATGGATGGATGGATGGATGGATGAATGGATGGATGAATGAATAAATGAATAAATGGATGGATGGATGGATGAATGAATAAATGAATGAATGAATAAATGGATGAATGAATGAATAAAT
>VRLP01009389.1:0-12908 GCA_009660295.1 Lophius piscatorius
TTCATGTCAACGATGTTTCATGTAAACATTGTTTCATGTAAACACTGTTTCATGTAAACATTGTTTCATGTAAACATTGTTTCATGTAAACACTGTTTCATGTAAACATTGTTTCATGTAAATACTGTTTCATGTCAACGATGTTTCATGTAAACACTGTTTCATGTCAACGATGTTTCATGTAAACACTGTTTCATGTCAACGATGTTTCATGTAAACACTGTTTCATGTAAACATTTTTTCATGTAAACACTGTTTCATTTAAACACTGTTTCATGTAAACACTCTCTCATGTAAACACTGTTTCATGTAAACACTGTTTCATGTAAATACTGTTTCATGTAAACATTGTTTCATGTAAATACTGTTTCATGTAAACACTCTCTCATGTAAACACTGTTTCATGTAAACACTCTCTCATGTAAACACTGTTTCATGTAAACGCTGTTTCATGTAAACACTGTTTCATGTAAACATTGTTTCATGTAAACACTGTTTCATGTTAACACTCTCTCATGTAAACACTGTTTCACGTAAACACTGTTTCATGTAAACGCTGTTTCATGTAAACACTGTTTCATGTAAACATTGTTTCATGTAAACGCTGTTTCATGTAAACACTGTTTCATGTAAACATTGTTTCATGTAAACACTCTCTCATGTAAACACTGTTTCATGTAAACACTGTTTCATGTAAACACTGTTTCATGTAAACTCTGTTTCATGTAAAGACTGTTTCATGTAAAAACTGTTTCATGTAAACTCTGTTTCATGTAAACACTGTTTCATGTAAAAACTGTTTCATGTAAACCTTGTTTCATGTAAATACTGTTTCATGTAAACTCTGTTTCATGTAAAAACTGTTTCATGTAAACACTGTTTCATGTAAAAACTGTTTCATGTAAACCTTGTTTCATGTAAAAACTGTTTCATGTAAAAACTGTTTCATGTAAACGCTGTTTTTGAAACTCTGTTTTAGTTGTATCTGTATCTCAGCGCCGTGACATAATGTTCTGGCCGAGTTCTTTCGGCTCTGACGTATTTTAAGTACGGAGACTTCAGAACAGGACCGGTCTACATCGTAGAGTCATTTATACATCGCAGCTTTGAAAGAGTTTAACATAGATGGACGGTTAGATTGATGAAACTTCACTTCCTGTCCACGCCCTCTTTGTCGTAGTCTTCTTCTAAGCGCTTGTTGGCGATCGGCGCCCAACTCATCGTAGGATTATCGGCACCTTATGAACGGAAGCGTAAATCATCGGCGGTTGTCTGAAAGTGTTTGCGATCAGATGAGTGGATTCACGTAAACACCGGGTCGGAAAAGATCAAAGGTTGTGTAAACAGACCTTTGATCCCAGACCTTTGATCCCAGAAGATCCCGACCTCATTAGTCTCTGCAGAGCCATCTGTCACCACCACCACCTTCAGGGTCTGGACATTCTGAGGAACGTTCTGTACCTCGCTGCTGCCCAGAGAAGGTTCTCTTCAGTCTCAACCTCCCTGCAGAGCCTCGGCTCCAAACACCTGCAGACTAATTATCACAAACCATCGGCTCATGAATAACGAAGTCCCCAAACGTCGTCATCATTGCGTCCACCGCGGACCCTTCACGTTAGCGCCGTAACTCAAGAAGGATTTGATGGATCATTTCACAGCCACATAGACTTTAACTGACTGCTATCTGAAAGAAGGAACAGAAGGAACGAGGACGGACCCTCTGAAAAGGTTTCCAATTAAGCCCGCGGGTCGGTGGGACCAGAACCTGGCAGTAAGAGAGAGAGAAGCTGCCGGGGTCAGCTCTCGTAGATCCTCACCTCACCTCCAGCTCGCTTGGCAGCGACCTTTCACCGGCGAATCGTTTCTGATTTATCCCCCACCTTGTTCCGGGCGCTTGAAGCCCACCAGCGGTTCTCGAGGTCCGACATTTGAGGGATTCAATCTGCAGCTGGAGATGAATAAAAGAAGAGAATAAAAGTTCAGAGAACTCACGAGTCATGCCCTTGACTCGTGAAATATGAAAAAACCCCGTCATGAAATTAAACGGTGAAAACATTAATTTACCTTTTTTTTCCTGTTTTCCTGTTTTTCCTGTTCCTGTAAGGAGAATGCTGGATGTTTACAGATTCTAGATAATTCTAGGTTTCTAAAACATCTCTTTACCAAAGCAGCGTAGAGATTATACTTTATAATGAAGAGAGTAACGGTGAGCTAATCACATTAAGGTGGACTATTTTACTTGAAGCGTGGTTCTGTTCCACCCAACGGGGAAAAAATGGTCCCCAATGGAAACTTCTTATGTCGCCCGTATCTATCAATGTACGCCGGCATTGACAGACGCACCATTTGTAAAAGGACGTCTACACTCATCAGTCAGAACATTAAAACCACCAGCCAAATATTTCGTAGTTCCCCTTTCTGCCATCGAAGAACTCTGCCTTCACGCCTCCTGAGCATCAATGAGCCATGGGTGCACACCGTGTTTTACTGCTGCCCACCGGTTCTTACTGCTGCCCACCGGTTCTTACTGCTGCCCACCGGTTCTTACTGCTGCCCACCGGTTCTTACTGCTGCCCACCGGTTGACTTTTTCAAATTCAGCCTGTCTTCTGTTATGCTGCCATAATATGCCGCCTCCACATCTCTAGCAGCACTAGGATTCACTGTATTCAGAATTTCATCAGCCTCTTTCACCTCATCAGTCTCAGCAGAGCCATCTGCCACCACCACCACGAACACCACCATCACCTTAGAGGACAAAGTGTTCACTTCATTTGTAATAAACTCCACCCACTGAACGTCATCAGTGTTTCTCTAAATTCAACTGTCGGTGCTTAGAATGTTGATCTGTGTGTTTTTATAGTTAAATATAGGTTAAAAACATCACAAACAGACTCTTCCGCCACCTTTACGTCCAGAAAATGTGTATCACATTTATATCCTGAGTAGCTGTTTTTAGAACAATTAATCCAGAGTTTTCATTATTTATTAATGCAGTATTTAAGTGTATATAATGTCTTGTGTTTTGTTGTGTGTATACTTTATTATTTACCTCTTCTAAGTGTCACCGTTGTCCCTTTGTGCCTCTGAATCTCCAAACCTTGGAAAGAACTTTGAGCTTAATGCTTGAAAACGTTCCATCCGTCCGTTATCTTCCTTTCATCCCGGGCCGGGTCAGCAGGCTCAGAAGGGAATCCCTCTCCGCAGCAACACTCTCCAGCTCAACCTGGGGAATCCTGAGGCGTTCCCAGGCCAGATGGGAAATTTAGTCCCTCCAGTGAGTTCTGGGTCCACATCGAGGTTTCTTCTCTTTTGGACCTACCTGAAAGACCTCCAAAGAGAACCGTCCTATTTAGATGCCGGAACCACCTCAACTGGCTCCTTTGGATCTACGCCGAGCTCCTTCCAGATGTCTGAGCTCCGTACCCCGCCTCTGAGGCTGAGCCCAGCCCCCCGTACGAAGGACGCCCATTTCCGTCTCTGTGAATCCTTGACCTCATTCTTTGGGTCGATACCCAGCGCTCATGACCAGAAGTGAGGGTCATGAAGCATTATTTTCTGTCCCTGAGATGTTGGGCGGGTTGGGTCATCAGAGAAGAACCGGTTATCACCAACACGTTGTGAGTAATGACAGGAAACAATTTACGAAGGGCTCAAACAAAGTTTCAGGAAGATGAAAGGAAATGAGTTGACGGAGAAGAGATAGACCACAGGAAGTCGTCCAAGTGTGTGCTGTGTCGGGGGAAACACTTCCTCTTCATCCTCTTCATCCTCTTCTCTCTCTCTCTCTTCTCTCTCTCTCTCTCTCTCTCTCTCTCTCTCTTCAGTAAAAGATACCTCGTCGATTGGATGGTCCTTGTATTTGAGCGCTTTTATCCGATGACTCAGGAATGGAATCCTTTCCTCTCTGCTCTTTAACTCTGATTTATTCCTCCGTTGTAGAGGCGAAGGGAGAAAACTGAATTTCTTCTCTGTGACTCGGATCTCATGCTGCCGAGAAGAAGCCGGTCATTTCACAAATGGGGCATAAAAACTAAAGATGGGTTTGTAGTTAGATTCAATAAAACAAGCGTATTTATTTGATGTCCCGGACATGACCGTAAAGTACGGAATGGAGTCCATCAGGAGATTGGTATGCCTTAAGAGAGTTTTTTAAATTTCGTTAGATGGTTGATTGACAGGGAGTACGGGTCAGGAAATCTGACCCCGTTAGTAAGAGTTAGCTTGAAATAATCGGAGGATGCATCCGGTTGATCCGTATTCCAGTCCGTATTTTTACTTCCTGATGTTACCGGTAAAGCTGTATCGTTCTGACACCAGTTAGGCTCCGCCCACAAAGTACGTCGTCTCCGTTTACTAACATTAAAGGGTTTATTACGGGAGTATCGTACTGGTGTACTGTGATCAAACCATACCTAAAATATTAAACACAGATATAAATCAACAAACAAGCCTTTCAGCATGACACAAGCAAATAAAACACAACTCGGCACATTTCTCAGATTTTCAGAGTTTACAAAGAATCCAAGCCAAGATAAAGGAAGTGTGAGTCCAAAAGACTTGTGTCCCCCAACAACCGCCAAACAACAAAGTCCAATCCAGTGAACGCAAATATAACAGGTCAACCAAAACGTATCCGCTCAGGGTTTTACCACGGATCTTCTCACGACCAAACAGGAAGTTAAAAAAGAAAATAATGGCGTCTTCATTAAAGTTCAATAACAAATGCATGAAAACCAAATAAAGCCATTTTTACTCACAGTACCGTAAACCCGTCAGTCAGTCAGTCAGTCAGTCAGTCAGTCAGTCAGTCAGTCAGACAGTTTTTTTTCTTCTTCTGTCCAGGGACTGCGGATAAAAAATAGCGTTTCGGCTAACTCTGGTACATTTCCAGAATTTTTTTTTAATGTACAATGTCCCTGCCAAACAAACCAATAAAAAAAAAGAAAGTAAATAAATCATCAGTAAGTCATCTGTCAATCATCAGTCAGTCGTCAATCAGTCAATTATGTTGCAGCTTCTGCCTTTTAAGTCAGCCAGACAAGGAAAATGTTTCATTTACTGAACATGATCATGGTACATGGATTATAAAAGAATTTAAAAAAAAAAGATACTGGCTTTAGTCCAACTAGGGAGTTAAATGAACCATTAGAGTAAAACTTGACGTATGTGCGGCAGATCTCCTTGAGACGATTCATCAGCCGCAAATTTTCGCAGAATCGGATCACTGGTTTGGAAAACGATTGATCGATAACTTTTGGAGTTAAAACTCCTCCTGGTGTCAGAAAAATACAACCCACCATTCGCCAAATCAATCCAGTTCTTCCTCGCATATATGTGGCATGAAGTTTGAAATAGTTTTTGAGTTCTGTATGGGAAAGAGTGTGTTATGAAATACAATACTCCCCCTAGTGAGTTAAATATGAACTACAAAAGAACAGTATGATATTTACAAGATAGGTCTCCTTGAATCATTTAATACGAACCAGAACTGGACTTAATTGGACCGACTGGGAAACTTTTCGGGGATATAATGATGAACAAACTCAACAGGAACTCTTTTGAGTTTGAGCTCCTCACCGTATCCCTAAGGCTGAGTCCAGCCCCCCCTAGGCAGGACGCTCATTTCTGCTGCTTGTATCCAGTGGTTCAGTCCTTACCCAGAGTTCATGAGCAGAGGTGAGGGTTGGAACGTAGATGGCCTGAGAGGTTTAATGAATTAACAGCATTATATTAACTCATAATGTCCGAATGACTCCAGATGTTCCTCCAAACAGAACAGATAAAAGTCACAACACCTTCGGTCTTAATCAGCCTCCTGATTTATTTGCTGTATTCTATTATTTCTGGTTGAGGGGATTTTTCAGGAATCTGGGGTTCAGTTTTAGGGACTGGTAAAAAGAACTTAGGGACTGATTTAGTGCAACAGATGATCTTACAGGGTGTCGACAGGCTTTTCTTTTATTCATTCCTTTCCTTTTGTTTCTTCGTTGAAACCTCAAACTCAACCGTCTCACGCAACTTTAATTTCGTCTCATTTTCATTTGGACAAATTTCCCAGGGAGGTAACGAGAATTCAGTTTGATCATCACTGACAGACAGAATGTCTTTCTAACAGTACACTACTCTACTTTTAGACAACATGCAGCTAAATATGAGCAGATAAAAACACTTAATAATGACACGTTTTACGTCAGACAGCTGATGGACTGTCGGTTCTTAGTTCTGTGGTTTCAGTAGTTCTGATTTTTGAGAAAATCATGTTTGGCCTTTGATTCACTTTCTGTACTATCCCCAAACATTTACTGATTCACAGAGACATTTTCTACACATTTGTCAGCGTTAGCGTTGGTCAGGCGTCAGTCAGCTGTTCAACGAAACTGTCTTTTAATCCTGCCAGAACATAGTTTCCAGTCAGCTTCACTGTTTCCATCCTGGCTTACATTCAACTATTGGCACATTGCTGACATAAAGCAGTATTGTTGCCATAAAGTTGGATCCTTGCCATAAAGAAATATTGTTGCCGCAAAGTTGTAAAATTGCCAGGAAATGGTATTGTAGCCATAATGTGGAATTTTTGCCCTAAGAAGTATTGTTACCAGAAAGTGACATTGTTGTCGTAAAGTGGTGCTGGTCACATAAAGAGATATTGTTGCCATAGTTGTACTAGGTTTTACCTGCCATAAAGCTGTGTTATTGATGTAAAGTAGTATATTTATATTTTTTTATATGACGTGGTTTTGACTCAAAGTAAAATTGTTGTCATAAGTGAAATAATCTCCATAAAGAAATATCTTTCATAAAGGGGTGTCGCCATAAACTGTAATCATTGCCGTAAAAGTGGAGTCATTGCAACAAAAGTCTTTAAGTTGCCCTAAGGTGGTTTTGTTTTTTGCGAGGTGGTGGTTCTGGAGGACAGCAGTATCAGCTGTGGCTGTCGGAGTCAATCTATGAATATCAGTATGCAAACAACCTGGTGGCATCCGTAAGTCGGTCAGTGACCTCTGACCGACTTACGGTGTGGTGACTTCGCCCTCGGGAGGCAATCAAGATGTTTTAGCGTCGCTTTTGGAGACCCGCCGTGTGATCCATCTTTTTTAAACAGCCACCGGTCGCTGCATTATTCATTATTTTCTGTGCGGGTATGATCAAGCATGGAGACGCATCCATCCATCCTGTGTGCTCCACAGATCTTCGTCACGCTGGATTCAGGAGGTGACAGGTCACAAAGCGCCATCTACAGGCAGAGAGGAGAACTACTGCTGCTGCAAGGCGTCTTACCGATACTGCAAAATAACCCTAACGAGAGTCAGAATCATGATGAGACATGTGATTATATAACAAATGACATGACCCACCACAAAAGAAGGACCAAACATGGAGATCCTACTTCACTCATTCATGTCAAATTATTTTATTATAACCTCGAAAAGGTGGGAATATAATGGAATCGTCTTCATGTCAACACGATAACTCAAAAACTATTTCATGGATCATTTTCATGGTTGTATATCCATACAGATTATAGTGAGAGGAAGAATAGGAGTGATTTTTGGGAAAGGTAAAATGTATATTCCCGGCACTAGGAGGTTCTTTATCTACAAAAGTACCGGGCCATAATTTCTCAACTGTTGGTCCGATTTAATACAAATTTAGTTTCTAAGCATGAACTTGAATGGATCTATTTTATGTTTGTTGTATTTTACTCTAATAGTTCATTTTTACTCACCAGGAGGAGCCTTTTCCAAAAAAAAACAGTTTTGCAGACATTACTTCTTAACCATTAAACCGATTTTGTAGAAACTTCATGCAAATGATTTGAGTCAAAGAGATTTCTCTCATTTATATTATTCTTTACTCTCAGAGTTCATACTTTAACTATTATATAATTATATCTGACACCTTGATCTGAAAACCGACAACTAAAGTATTTTCTTTAGGATTTAACTATAATAATAATAATACATTTAATTTAATTTATTTATAACTGAAGTTCTTCGTTGAAGCGTGTAGAATTTAGATTGTAAACATCCCGGATCACCAGATGGGGACGATCCCTTAGATCCAGATCGGACTCACGTGGGCCGGATCTCTTAAACATTCTGTCCCGTGGTCTTGTATGTGAACAAAGACACGCCTGAGGTTCTGAGAGACGCTGAAAAGGACCAAAGGCCGGCGTATCTGGACTCGGCGCTGTCTAGAACGTCTTTGATAGTATGGCTGGTCTATTGAGCAGAGAGAATTGTGGGTAAGCGGGCTACATTTGACTGCATAGCGTGCTAACGTGATAGCTAGCAGTGCTCTGACAGCTGTCAGTCTTTCTTATTCCTCCTTACTGTTTAGTTTATGACTACTTGTTATTCATTATCCACACAAGGCGTTGTGTCGCCATGGCAACTCAGACCCTCGGCCACCTCTCACCGGCAGCAGTGGGAATTAAAGGCGCTGGTGTCAGCCGATTGAGTCGAGTCCCTGCTTTAACTTTATGAACGCTCAAGTCCGCCGACTCAAAACTTCGGACACATCCGAAACCTTCCGATCGTCTGACGCCGATCCAGAAGCCGATCTATTTCTATATATATGACATTAACAGTGGCTCTGTAGCCCCTCCCACCAACTGCTGTGGCCACTGATAGGGCAGTTGAGCCTTAAAGCGACCTGTTAATAACTCAAACAGTTATTTTTTAAATGCTGCCTCTCAGATTTTGCGGTTGCGTATTTTCCTCACCTACAAGCACTGGTGGAATGAGATCCAGTTTGGCTCCAGAACCTTCCAGAGGGACACCCTGCTCTGTCTCTCCGTCCATCACTCTCTCCACCTCCCCTCTGTTACTTAACAAAAGCAGTAAAAAAGAGGTCAGGGTGCCTCAGGAGACGTATTTCTATTTCTTCCCATCCCGCCATCAGCTGCGGGTCAGAACCTCTGAATACATGAATCAATCCCGATCCCAAGCAGAACACAACCGTGGCGTTGTCTTCAAACCCAAACCGTTTTCTTACCGCTCCTGTTTGAGTCTATCCTTAAATAGTCTGAGTGGATATTCTGAGCAAGACTTCAGATCCAGTCAAGAAGTCCGCTTCACGCGTCGGGACATTAATTACACCTCCGCCTGCAGAAGGTTACAATTAGTTATTTCCTTCAGTGTAATGGTGGGTAATAAGCGAGGCAGGGGTTGTAGCGCTCGCTCCTGAATAAGTTCCATTGTATTTCAAAGCTCCTCCTGATCCTCCTCCTCCTCCTGAAGGAGCTCCAGCCTGCTGGTCAGTTATTATTAACGCTAACCTGTTAGCGGCTCGCTGGGCTCGGGGTCTAACCCAGATAGGATGCTGCTTCCACCAGGGGCCGGTCCAGACGGCTCACCCTGCATCTGAAATGACAGCATGCATTTTGTATGAGTCAATACCGTCCTGGATTCTGCAGCACCAGAGACGGTATCATGTACCAACATCCCATAAACAGCTCGAGTAAAAAATCCATCATTTCAAAATGTGTCTGATTCATGGATCATCATCGCGTCTGCCGCGGATCCTTAGCGTTAGCACCATAACTCAAAAATCATTTCATGGATCATTTTCAAATTTTACACCCAAACACAACTAAGTGTGAAGATGAATTGGAGCGATTTTGGGAAAGACCGGTTGTATATTCCCAACACCAGGGGGAGCTTTATCTCCAAATGTTTTTGGCCATGATTTCTCAACCGTTTTTCCGATTTAGTCCAAATGTAGCGCAGATGAATGCATTTAATTTACATTTGGATCAAATCTCAAAGTGTTCCAAGGTAAAAGCAGATAAAAGCAGCAATAAAAAACCTGACCAAATAGCAGCAATGTTAATTAAAGTTATAGGTTCTGCTAAGAAGGAAAGTTTCTGAAAGTCCCTGGAGACAATTCATGCATTTTATCTTGTAATAATAATAATAATAATACATTTAATTTATAATGCACTCTACATTTGGATCAAATCTCAAAGTGCTCCAAAGTAAAAGCAGATAAAAGCATCAATAAAAAATAAATAATAACTATATAAAAACATGACCAAAAAGCAGCAATGTTAATTAAAGTTATAGGTTCTGCTAAAAAGGAAAGTTTTAAGTCCTTTTTTAAATGTGTCAGTCGTCTGTGGAGCCCTCAGATGGTCAGGGAGGGCATTCCACAGACGAGGGGCAGCAGAACAGAAGGCCCGATCACCCATGGTGCTGAGCTTAGTCCGGGGAAGAAGTAGGCGGTATGAGTGGGTAGAGCGGAGGGTTCGTGTTGAGGTCAGTGGGGGGATTAGGGCTTATATTTAGGGGGGTGCGTTACCATGGATGCACTGGTGAGTGAGATGATGTAAGAAACATTGTGAACGCTACTCAACAAATTGCACTGCTCAGTCTGGGAGTGTGGAGCAGAGAAAAAAACAACGTTCTGAACATGTGAAGAGACTGAGAATAAAGGAAACAACGTAGGTTCAGAGTTAAGTTTTGCCCTCGTTTAAACTTTTATCATTACAACGTTGAAATCTGTAAAATGAAATGTATTATTGTTATTTTCATTACCTGTATGTCAGTATTGCTGACAAGCTAGTTAGCTATTTGTGAAAAATTAGCTAGCTGTTTTAGATATGTTGCCTGTAGGCTGAAGGAAATAAGATGAGCATGTTTCTGGTCGTCCACATGATACGGCTAAAAACAACCATCAAACAAAGAGACAGATTCAGGTGAGAGTACGTCACCTGGACAGGAGTGGGGGAGCTAGCGACTGGCTAGCATTTCAGGGGAGCCGTTAGAAAAGGTGAGGCACAAAGTCACAATAATGTGAGTGTTGAGCTTCACCTCCCAGATGGAAGGTGGAGACGAATCCAGTAAACAGAAGAAGAAACGGTTCTGTGCAGCGGTTTGGAGAAACATTGAAAGTTTTCAGTTTACACATATAAGTGACTGAAGGCAAGAAGAAAGCTGTGAGAGTCGGACTTCAGATGGAGAACCGACGAGACGAGCGTTTCTAATAATGGTTGGGCGTGAAGACTGCGATACCGCCAGAATCAGAACCAAGATAAAAGCTTTGACTTAGCAGATTGATGTGACAGAAAAACACGAGAGGCAAACCTTCCGAGAGAGCAACGCTGAAAACAGGGAATGAGTGACGTGAGGATGACCACAAACACTGAAACACGGACTAAAGAGAGGAAGATGAAGAGATGCAGAGGCGATTAAGTGTCGGACTCTGACCTGCTGTGGTTTAAAAAAGTATTTTTCCACAACGGCAAAATATATTCCTGCTGTTGTTTTCTGCTCTTTAACTCCTCGATGATCCACTAAAGCAGCTAAACAATTACCCACAATGCCCCCCTCACGGCCAATTAAAACGCTCTCTTCTCATTTCTCGTCACATTCCAGAGGAGGCTGAGCACAAAGCAGAACCCACAAGAATCCATAACAGGGACATTTCATCGAAACGAAAAAGAGCAACCCCAACCTCCCATAGCCCCCCTCCCCAACCTCCCATAGCCCCCCTCTCTTCAGTGGGGCTGGTAACACACAATTAAATGAAGTATTATTGAGTCTAAGAACAACAAATACTTCTAATCTCTATCAAAAAAAACCTTTTCACAATTCTATTCAAAATATTTGTTTGTACGAGAATCCGACATATTACATACTCTAAAAGGAGAATAACACACATGAAGTAATTTCTACTTAAATGAATGAATACTCTGGTACTATTTGAAGTAACTTCTTTAAGTTCGTCAATAGTTTTCTTTTAACAGTGTATGACTAAATCCCCCGAAAACATAAAATACATACATTTCAGCTTTGGAATTTCTTCAAATATCTTATCTTATCAACTTTCAGGTTCAATCATACTTAATATAATTTTATACATAATAATAATAATAATAATAATAATAATAATAATAATACATTTTATTTAGAACGTAAACATTTCGGTACCATCTGGGCCATTTGAGATTCTGTGAAACTCAGTTTACAACCACTTCTTCACTGTCGTCCCCCACACAAGGACACATCCCCCCGAGGAAAAGTTCCCCCTGCTGAGTAAAACAGGAACTACTGAAGTAAAAGAATATTGATACAAGATAGAACTCCTCCAGTCAATTCATCTAAATCAGACCAACGGGTGAAAAATTACGTCCCGAAACCTTTTGGGAATGAAGACCCCCCTAGTGGTGGAATCATACAACCGACTTTTCCCACAATCCTTCCAGTTCTTCCTCGCACTAAGAGATAGTTTTTGAGTTATCGGCCTTAGACGAAGGCTCCTGGCGGCGGCGGTGATGATTCTTTTAGGAGATCTGATGAGATGTAAATGATTTAAATCAGTTCCGAAAGTCTTAGACATTCATTTTTTATAATAAGTATAAATGTTAATGGATGCTTTTCTTTTTCAACAACTGCTTCATGAGTCTTCCATGAAGAGTGACTCTGGAGGTGGATCTTCTGCTCTCATTGCATATCTCCAGAACACTCCACTAATCTCTAATCGGACCCAAAGTACTGGAGGAGAGTTCAGGAATGAAAGTAGCTCTGATGACGTCTGTTTGGACAGTAGAGGAAGTTTGACAGTTTTCAAATGCTGTTCCTGCTGGACCTAGAAGGACTTTAGATGTTCCTGGTTGGTATTTCAGAACACACATACTCACACACACACGCACACACACACACACGCACACACAAACGCACACAAACTCAACACACACAACCACACACACACACACACACAAACGCACACACAAACGCACACACCCACACTCATACACAAACTCACAGTCACCCTCACACCCACATCCACACTCTCACACTCACACACACACTCACACACACACACACACACACACACACACACACACACACACACACACACACACACACACACACACACACACACACACACACACACACACAC
>VRLP01009390.1:0-12908 GCA_009660295.1 Lophius piscatorius
AAGATCCATTCAGCTCACAAAGAAAAACTGAAATCATTAGTGCAATCCTATTCCATTTGTCCAAAAAAAAGGTACCCAGTAAACACAATGGGTCTTGCCGACGCAGCACTGCTGATATTACTGATGAAATATCAGCAGTGCCATGTGTTTGGCACTCTATGCCGCCGGTCGACAAGTGCTTCCCCGTCTCAGCAGAGCAGTGAAGGTACATATAATAATAATAATAAAAATACATTTAATTTATAACGCATTTTACATTTGGATCAAATCTCATAGTGCTTGATGTGGATATGTCCTATCCAATGTTAACATTAGCACAATGCATGCAAGCTAAGTACAACAACAGATGTTTTATTTGATTTGAGACCGAAATGAAATGAACGCTGTAAAGAAAGTCTCTCATCTGATCCATTTTAGTTGATGGCAGTGGTGGACCAAGTACTACTAGCAACGTTAGCTCCCAGGCTAACATCCCTCGCTCAGCTCCATGTCCCAGCCCCACTGAGCCTAGGGATAACCAGCATCTAACCCCATTAACACTCGGGGCACAGGGTAAATTCACACATGAGGAACAAGCATTATGGTAGGTTTAGGTTCACATTATTTGAAGGCAGGTGACTTGGTTAAACAATAGGAGACTATTTTTAACCATATTTATCTATTATTAAATGTCAACTCGCCTACAACTTTGTGCCATATATTAATATTGTAACACACATTCTCATAATGAGTATGTGATGAATACAGCCTATACACATTCAAAAATTTACAATGTGTGTGTTGTGTGAAGAGACTCGATAAAATTTGTGTTGTTGACAAAGAAAACCTGTATAGGCTTTTTTCCACACAAAAAAATCGACAGGAATTTTAAGGGAATTGATAAACAATTCAATTGATAAGCAGAATCGATTTTGACATTGGCATCAATAAAATCTTATCAATCCCTTCCTCCCATGCCTACTCATGTTTGAGACCAACAGTTTGGGAATGCCATTCAGATAAGCCAGGGAATGCAAACACATGCAATATATAGGTCTCACGGTCCTCTCACAACCTAAGTCTATAATATAACAAATCTGTCTACAGTCAAGATCAGCAGTTTACCGGTAGCAGATACTGTAAAAATGGTCAACGCTAAATGGACTGTACTTATACAGCGCTTTTCTAGTCTGCTTGACTACTCAAAGCACTTTTACAACAGGAGTCAGCATTCACCCATTCACACAATCATTCACACAGTGATGGTAGTGGCTGCCATGCAAGGCACCACATGCTCATCAGGAGCAGTAACCATTCACGCCATCATTCACACACCAATGGAACAGCCATCGGGAGCAACGTGGGGTTCAGTATCTTCCTCAAGGACACTTCGACAAGTAGACTGCAGTGACCGGGGCTTGAACCACTGACCTTCATATAAGTGGACAACCGCTCTACCAACTGAGCCATCGTCGCCCCAAACAGTATATTCCAGTCTCAACCAACACACTCCGCCAGATCGTACAGATTACTTCAGTGGTAGTGCTCATATTCAGGCTCTAGCGTAAAGCTGTCTTCCACATGCACTGTTCCCTTTGCTTACACCTTTCTCTTGTGCTTCAGGTTGCCTGTAAACTCATGTCTGCCATCCTCCTCAAGCCACCTGCTCTAGCCCGCCTAGCCATTTTCTTGTCATGCTCTTTCCGCCCAGCCTGTGTCTTAGAAGACCTTGCCTCACCATCAACATCATCCTGCCTTTAATCAATAACGAGTTTTAAACCCTCCTCCTGTATTGCTGTCTCACTATTCTGACAGTCTGACAGCTCTGCTTCAAGCTCAGAGTGGGTGGGGAGTGGAATCAGGAACAAACTCAGGGTTTGTTGAAGAAAACCCGGGGGCGAGCAGAATAGTCTCACAGTGTAAATTAACATGATATCTGACTCAGAGTTTAACTTCCCTCACTTTCTGGAATGGAAAACCCAGAGTATTCCTCATTTCAGGGTTAACAAACTCAGAGATTCCATTAAACCAACTTTAGTATGAAGACCCTCCAGTATGACCCTCAATTTGTCCGAGAACAAAAGAGTTATCCAGCAACATGTATTCTTCATTTTTCTACCGGGGTTTTTAGAGGCCAACCATTTCTTTATCGTCTTTGTGCCACTTCGACCTATAAACACAAAAATTCCTCTCTAAAGCCGGATGTCTGTTCAAGTGACTGTACAAACAGGGCACATCCGCAGTGTTTCCCACACACAGGCTCCCTACCCTATCAGCACACAGAACTGCTGACCAATGGGAACAGCTGGAGGCTGCAGCTTAATTTTGTCCTTTTAATCTACTCTCTCTGAACAATAGCGTTCACTTTCGCAGATTACCCGTTCTTCAAATGAAAGATAAAGGCGTCCAGGTGAAGTCTGAATGTCTACTGCCTCACAACAATGTGGAAATCATTAGCGCTTGGTCAGTTAGCTTAATGCTAACATATAGTTGGAATTGCCGTATAAATGCTAACGTAGTTAGCATTGACGCAGTGGGCATAATCAAACAATAAATGACTGTATACTAATAAACTATTTCACTAAACGAATATTTGTCAGTTAAACATAAAAAAGGGTTTCTTAATGAGATGCTGAATTCTAACATAACACAAATTAATCAATGCAAAAAATATATTGTTCAGAAGACCTTAATTATCAGTGGCTGTTTACAGAAAACCACAGCGTTTTGTTGATGTTTTGTTCTGTAGGATGTAAAACATTCAGAGTTTTATACCTTTAAACCACTCAGCACAGCACCGATCAGAACCATGTAAATACAATCTCATGAAACATAAATGTAGATAGTTAGAGTCATAATTTAAAGGTTAAAAAGGGAACACTTAAATCACAGTCCGGATTCCGGAAGCAGGATGGTGTCCTGGAGGATCTCCTCTCATACCTGGATTAGGGCTCCTGGACAGTCTGTGGTCAGTGGTGGTGGCGTATGATGCAGCCATACATAACGTTCCAGAGGTTCTCTTGTGGATTCAGGTTTAGGGAACATTAGAACCAGTCAGTGGCATCAATACCTTCATATTCTACACACTCCAACCACCTGAGGCCGGGCATTGTCCTGGACCAGTAGGAACCCAGTGTTCACTGGACCAGTGTAAGGTCTGATCCGTGGAGGTCTGAGAGATCTGTGATCCCATACCATCACTGACCCACCACCAAACCGGTCCTGCTGGATGATGATGCAGAAGCATTACGTTCTCCACAGGCAGGCATCTCCAGACTCTGTCACGCCTGGCACATGACCTCAGTTTGCACCTGCTCTCATCTGTGAAAAGAACGGGGCACCAATGGAGAACCTGTTAATTCTGCTGTTGTCTGGTGAACACCAATTGAGCTCCAGGGTTTTGGTCTGTGAGGACAGGTCCCAGTAGAGGACGTCAGGCCCTCATGCAGTCTGTCACTGACAGTTTTGTCAGAAACATCACACCCGTAGCCCACTGGAGGTCATTTTGTAAGGATCTGCCAGTGCTCCTCCTGTTCCTCCTCACACTGAGGAACAGATACCAGTCTTGCTGCTGGGTTGTTGTCCTTCTACGGACCTGTCAAGTTCTCCTCCTGGTACGGCCTGTCTCCTGGCATCTCCTCCGTGCTCTTGAGACCGTGCTGGGAGACACTGTATACCGTCTTGCAACTGCACGCAGGGATAAAACATCCTGGAGGAGCTCGACCACCTATGTAGCGTCAGTGGGCTTCAGGTACGGCCTCATGTCACAAGTAATGACAAAAAAACTAACAACATAAAACTAGAAAAGAGTCAGTCGAAAGAAATGGATTGTGGCCACCACCTGCAGAATCATTCCCTTTATATGTGTTGACATGCTTGTGTCTCTCCATTGCACCTGTTGTCACTTTCATTTGCACCAAAATAAGTGAAACTGATTCACAATCACTTGTGCTTCCTAACTGGACAGATTTATATCCCTAAAGTTTAACTGACTTGTTGTCATACTGCGTTGATTAAGTGTTCCCTTAATTTTTTTAGCAGTTTATATATACATACACACATATATACATAAATCTACAGTATACATATACACACATATATACAGATATATACATACATTCTTATATATAAATACTTTCATACATATATACATACAAATATATATACACATTCATACATACATATATGTAAACCAAAAAATATACATACATATATATATACATATACAGTATATATGTGTATATATATATATATATATATAAACATACATACATAAATATATACTAAATATATATAAATATATACACATATATATATATACATATAGATTTATACATACATATTTATATATTTAAATTGATTACCCACTATGAATGTTACATTCCATTTATTCAAAGAGATACTCGTGAATTTTACACACTTATTTTGCAGTCATTCCTTCCACCTTAATTATGAGAGGCCCATATATGAGCCTTTAAGTCATTTTTTTTGTTACTGTGCACATTGCTACATTTTGATAAAGCACTGGATATTGTATATTTGACAGACAAAGGTTGTAGAATGTGCATATAGTTCCTCTTAGTGATGTTTTTTTGCAGCCTAAAACCCTTTCTGGGGTCAAAATCACATTTTAGGCACATTTTGGGTACATTGTCCTAGTATCAAACAAACCAAAAAATTGTATAATAACTTGTACTTAATGGTATCTTTATCAAATTTGATGGAGTAAATGGTTAAATGGACAGACTTATACAGCACTTTCCTCAAAGCGCTGGGCAACGCAAGCAAGCATTCACCCATTCATACAAACTTTCATACAGTGATGGCAGAGGCTGCCATGCAAGGCGCCATCTGCTCATCAGGAGGGATATCAATTCACGCCATCACTCACGCACAAATGGAACAGCCAATGAGAGCAACTTGGGGTTCAGTATCTTGCCCAAGGACACTTCCACATGTGTACTGCAGGGGCCGGGGATCAAACCACCGACCTTCAGATAAATGGTAGTTGTAATTGCTGCCAAAGAGTTTCTTAACAAAGTAATTGATTTTTTTGCTTGTTCTTACTGAGATAAAATAATATTATTATACTATTTTATCTATAGAAAAAAAAAACAGGTGAGGATATAAATAATGAATGTTTGTGTTTAATTATAGACTACTCACACATAGCAACAGGGACAATGTTACTGACACTGAAAATAAATGGTTTTAAGTCTTTCCTCTCCATAGACACCAAGGTTATGCAAATACACTTGATATTTGTGGAGCTACCTTAAGTTTATTTTGGGTAGGTAATTCAGGCAAGACTTGATGTTAACAATCAGTGGAAGAGGTTTCATTCCAAAGCTAACTGGTGAACGCGAGCGTTTGTCATTAATATCATGTTAGAACACCGATAATCATTATTACATACAGCAGTTTATTCAAAACAAATACAAACATGTTGTGGAATCAGTACACCCTGATTTGTTTTGTCCGATCTGATCTGATATAGAGTTTCAGATCTGAAACTCTATATCAGATCAGTTCAGATCAGGAGACTGACTTAAAGTCAGTCTCCTGATCTTAAATGACACACAGCAATAACATTTAACAGGTGAGGTCAGCAGACTTTCTCTGTACCGAAGCACCTGTGGGTGGGTGGGATATATCAGGCAGCAATTTAATATATTCTCCTCTAAGTTGATTTGTTGGGTGCAGGAAAAGTGGACAAGTGTTAGAATCTGAGTGACTTTAATGGTTAGATGACAGGATCAGAGCATCTTCAGAAACAACAGCAGGTCTTTGTTGGGTGTTCCTGGTCAGCAGTGGTTAGTAACTACTAAAGTGATCTAGTGGGGAACTGGTGACAGGGTCGTGGGCGTCCAAGGCACAATGATACCTGTTGAGCTGCTCCCATAGAAGGACCTCCTTTGCACAATTTGCTGAAAATATTAAAGCTTGTTCTGATAGAAAGGATTCCGAAAACATAATGCATAGCAGAGCTGACCTGCACAATATTTGTTAAATGATCAGCATCTTTCTAGCTCTTACTCCCCAAACCCAAGTTGTTTAGTAGTCATATCATCATGTAGGTTTGCACATACATTATATCATTTTATAATGCTGTTACAAACATTAGTCTTTTTATGGTTAAGGTTTCATTATTGCATGGTTTCACCTCTCTAGAGGTTAAGCGCTGGTGTTTTGGCAGTAAGCATGTGGTAAGGCGAAATGAAATACACACTGTCTACCATTAATATGTGGTTACAGCTTGATATTTACTTCAAGTTTGTCTTTATACAGCTCCAACTATTCCTGGTGAATGTTTCTTAGTTTTTTTTTAAAGCACTGTCAGTACAGAGATACTATCTTATAATTTTCCCATAACAGTTTGTATTTATTACAGGTGTACTACCCACAGGGGCATATTGCTCAAATAGTGCTTAAACTAAATGTGTCCTTTTTATTGTTTATTTAAGCTGTGGATTGGTTAGATTGATACATCCACTCATTTAGAACACTGACATTTTAATTAAAAATAAAATTAATTTCCTGATCTGGTTGGGTTATTGGGCAACTTGAAATTGAATTGTAGGGAGTGAGAGAGAGTGAGCGGTGGGTGAGCTAGGCTCAAGCCACCGCAGAGAGAGAGAGAGAGAGAGAGAGCAGTAAACTGCACCTGACAGTTTACAAGCTTGTCTCAGTGGTCAGGGCTTAATATAGAAACAATCAAGTGCAATAGGTATTTTAAGCTCTACCTCATTTCAAGAGTCTATTCACTCAATTTTTTTTTTTCACATTGAACAGTAACTTTAATTTGTAATTCGGACTTTGGTTCATACTGTCATATGACCAGGGGCCTGGAAATGCAAACTTTAGAAACTTGAATTCAAAGTTTAATGTTATGACAGTGCCCTTATCATTAACAGTGCTTTAGAGAAGAAAGAAAAATTATTCGTAATTATCTACTTAGAACAATCCCAATTCCATTTCAGAGGTTTGAACTAGTTCAGCTGCTTCCACCTCCAGAGGTCTCATTCGTTTTATTATATCTCGATTTCACTGACAAAGTAACATTAGAATGGGTTGTCATTTAAATAACCCATGTTTGGTCATAAAAGCAGGCCATTATTATTGAGTTAAGTACAAGCAATGATGCATAGAGTCATAACTTACCATGGATCATTTATTTAACCCTCATCAGCCCAGAGTGACGAACATCTTCAGTATGAGAGGAGGGACATTTTATAACATTTACAAATGCTATATTTACAGTCAACACATTAAATAAGAAAGATAAGTAGAAATCGATTTCATAGTGTTCTCCGGAACAGGGACAGGGCTTTTTATTGCACTTTTTTTTCCAAACAATGCTATCTTTTATATGTCTTATAAATAATAATGGGAAGCTCATAAAGGGATTAGCTTTTGTCAATGAAAATGTTTCATTATACCCTTTTATTGATTTTACTATGCATCTGTTTCCTCTAATTTCAGCGCTTTACTTCAAATTGCTGGTCTAATCAGTGTGTCTTACTTACAAGCTTCATTTTAAATAACCCCATAATGTTCATGACTATGGCCACATGTGAAGATCTTGTGTTTGAACCTCTTGTAGTTTGGAAACCCTCTTATTTCACTTCCATCAATAATCACCTATACACATGTTTGACCTGGCAGTGTCAAACAGTGCTGGACAAACCAAGGTAGACAAACTCTAGTTTGTCTAAAATAGATGCTCAAAAAAAGAGGAAAGGCCCAGACAGATAAGATAGCCACACAAAAGTGACTCATCTCAAATACAGAAGTGTAGTCGGTGTAGAGGTAAGCCGAAACCAAACCAAAGCACTGGAGGGTCAGCTGCAGGTAGAATGCAGAATAGCGTGAAACAAGCTGACAAACTGGGTAATAAATCTCTTGACGTTACTGTATTTGCGTCCTGTTTACACAGATGGACAAATGAGGAGTGTCATCCACCAAATTTTGCACACGTTATCAAACATTCAGTGCATTTCAAATCTCATTTGGCCACATTTTTTTGTGAACACAGATAGATTTGATATTAATTGCAGGTAATGGTAATGAGTTCCCATTCTATGTGTGGATGAATAATAATAATAATAATACATTTAATTTATGTCAATCACTGGAATCGCCACTGGTCTCATTTGTAAAACAGTATGTAGGATTTGTGCTTAAAGTGCACATGCATATGCATTTGCATGTGCACAAAAAGAAACTGGACAAAAATAGTGCGTGGCAAAAATAAATCAGATTAATAAAACAGGAATTATGACCTGGCTCATTTGGCCACATCAAAGACGGTTAGACACACCATGTTAAATATAAAAACGACTTCACTAAGTATTTACAATATGGATGTGAGCAGTCAGTAGAGTCAGTGGTGTAAGCTATGCATGAATGGACTATGTGTGTGTGTGTGTGAGCATTGTATGGTGCAAAATTCAAAATATCAAATCCGGATGCATGTTGCCTGTTGGAAGAGCAGAGAGAGTGATTAATCTGCAGCATGGCCTTAAGTAAAACAGGAACTCCTGGGCGCCGCAGGTGTTCCAGATTATCAGCCACCTGCAGAAAAGACACAAGTTACTTAGTATGCCACCCCCAAGAGGAACCCAGGGGACATAACACACACACACACACACAACAGCATTTAAAATTCTCTTTATAAACCAGTCCACCTAGAAATGTTGGCAAAAATGTATTAAGACGGGGAAGGATAAAAGTGTACAAAGTACAGGAGTCAGACATCAAGGTTCGTGCATAGACGCCTTTGTTAACGAATAGGAAACAGAGAGACATAGATAAGATGATAGAAAAGCTGTGTTAAAATGTTTCTCTGAAAACAAAAGAAATACTGATAAGTGCTGATAAGTTCCTTATCAACATGTTTTCCCCCTACTATACATTAAACCATTATATTCTTTTAATATATTAAGTTATTGATTGACATTACATTTTCCTTATCCAAGTAGCTCACCCCTTTCTCCTTTTCCCTCATCAACTCCTCTTCTTCGCTTTATTGCTACTTATATGAAACCTGGCCCTGACAATAAAGGGGCTTGTTTAAAGTCCTTTTGAAATTGATGAGTTGCTTTCCACACAAATATACCAAAACCTTTTTGCTAATGGGTAATGATGAATGTCCTAATTACATGTTTGTAGGTACCAACATTTTTTGTATTCTCCATATTATCTCCATAGATGTCCATATTGCTCACACATTACTGACTCACTATGACACTGCATATATGTTTTAAATAACTTTGATTATTATCTGCTGTAAGTGGGTGTTCATCTCCACCCTATACACGTTGTCAATAAAGCAGTTAGTGTACTTCCAGTCAGGCAGAATATTGAGATAATTAGGCATCCACTCACAGGAATCACATGGTAGCACACACGTTTTCACACTTAAGCTAAACTGGTACATTATAATTCTCCTTAAAGCGAATCTCTATGTACCAATGGGATAATTGCTTGAAAAACGATCCGTTTGTTTCACAATTGATAGAACAAGACTCCCCTATGTGCACAAACATACCTTAGGGCTACTTAAGAGACTCTTGTTATTCCCATAATGCACCTGCGTGATGTTATCTGGTGATGGCATTAACATGGAAGACTCGTCTGCAGCAATGTCATGCGTTAGAGGATGACTCCTCAGTAGCGTGCTTTGTAGTCGCTGAGGCTCTGCTGATTTCATTCTCAGTATGAATTAGCGCCTTCCTGGTTTGTTGACCTGCTGCTGCTAGTTGAGAACTTTGGAACGTTAGTTTGACAGCTAAAGAAAAGTACCACTCGGAAATGTGAGGTGTGTTGTGAGTAGTTCATGCTTCAGTGTGAGAAGATATACTGTAGATCCCTACCATAAGCACCAGCAGATGACCCTTTGTGTTAGCCCTGTTTCATAATTGTTCTTTTTATCACTCGGTGACCACGATGCTTGATAAGCAATCGACTCCTGGTGAGTGTTTCTGTCATCCGGGATGCACTAATAGCTACAGGAGGCATTATGGGTCTCAACAATCATACAGTCACATGTCTTATTCTGGAGCTGGACTGCACTCAAGAGAGCACAAACCTCTATAAACCATTATATATCATGACAGCGTGTTCTCCTTATATCACTCCTGACTCTTTAACCATGAAAATCTGCTCCAGGAATTTTGGATCACATTGGTATCATATTAGTTAAATATTTGCGTAAATAGCTTTTTTGTTCAAGATCCAGCACGTTAT
Source organism: Lophius piscatorius (assembly GCA_009660295.1). Lineage (NCBI taxonomy): Eukaryota > Metazoa > Chordata > Actinopteri > Lophiiformes > Lophiidae > Lophius > Lophius piscatorius. The sequence continues at coordinate 10,228 of VRLP01009390.1, forward strand.
CTTTTGAAGATATGTCAAATTTGACACCTAATTGCATCAGAATTACACCATCATTATTTATTATACCACTGAAATTAATTATTCTGTGAGCCCTATGAATTTAAACCTTGTGGAATAATAAGTGTCATATTCTGATATCAGGTCAATCTATTGGGACGTCAGTGTACAAATTTTGTCGAAACATTGCATTAATAAAATCATTAGTACGTAACTCAATACATATGTTAAGGTTAAATTCAACAAGAGGACACAAATACAAACACAGTCAACAGGTTATAAGAATAAACAAAGTTTAATGAAAAAGCTCTAATCTGTAAATACAGGAAAATTTTACCTTCATATCAGAGGCAAAATCATCTTAATCCAAAAACCAAGGTAAAACTGTTGAAACAGGAAAGATGGAACCCCAAAGAGGAAGGCAAATAAATGTAAAGAAGCGGAACACAGAGAGAGAAACTAACAAAAAAAAAGGACACAGGTGGAAAACATTGGGAGTCAATCAAGGAAAGGAGAAAGTGCAAGTAAATAGACACTAACTGAACTTCCAAAAATGCTTGTAAAATCATCACACCTATAAAATACAGCATATTTACTCTGATTTTATAAATCTCCTACGGTTGAATTTGTTATTCCCACTAATGTTTCTGCTTATTTTACTCTGCTACTGTAACGCTGGAAAAGTCCCAAATGTGGGACCAATAAAAGTATATCCTATCTTAGCTTCTCTTACAACAAGAAGAATGTCCACACAAAAAATCTTCTTCTTTCGGCTGTTCCCTTTCGAGGTCACCAAAGCGGATCATCTGTTACTTTCTGGCCTTGTCCTCTGCATTTTCGTCTGTCACATTAACAAATGCATGTCCTCTCTCACCACATCCAGTCACTTACTCTTTCTTCTTCCCCTTTAGCTCCTGCCTGGCAACTCCATCTCCAGCATCCTTCTACCAATAGATCCACTATTCCTCCTCGTCAAATGTCCAGACCATCAATCAATCTTACCTCTTTTACTAACTTTTGTGTTCCTCTGATGTGCTCGTATTTAATCAATTCCATCCTCATCGCTCTAAAGAACATCTTAACATCTTCAACTCTGCCACCTCCAGCTTTGTCTCCTGTCTTTTGGTCAGAGCTGCCGTCTCTAAACCAAACAGCAGACCTGCAAGGTTTCACTTCCGTCTTTAAACCTTTCCCTTCAACTGTGCTGCTACTCTTCTGCCACTGAGAAATCCTGGAACTCTTCTCCAACCACTCAACCCTGCCTGTGCGCGCTTCTTCACCTCTTTTCCACACTCCTCGTTGCTCTGATCAGTTTATCCTACGTAATTAAACTCCTCCACCTTCTTCACCTCTACTCCTTTCATCCCAACTGTTCCAACTTTAAACCTATGTAGTTGATACAGCTCATCCTTGTTCTTGAAAATCAGCCCCTGTACACTTTTTCTTTATATTCCTCAGACATCCTCTCACTCGTCATTTGTTAGTACATTTACATCTCCATCCTTAAGTGTCCTAACCGGCTGCACATCCTTCCCATATCCATCCCTCTCTCTCGCTATCAGGAGTCTTTCCTCTCTATCAATTGGAAAGACTCCTTTACTCCTTCCTTAGTGTACAACTTCTCATACAGCGCATCATAGGCTCCTCGTTTAGCCTGCTCACTCTTCGCCTCACGCCTTATCTTTTTGTACTTCCTATTTCTTTATACATCTCTCATACTATGACACCTTTCATTGATAACCTTTTACTGTGTTTACTCTCATGAACCTCCTCATTGCACCACCAAGCCTCCATCTTCTTTCCTCTGTCCGTTCTACCTGTGCCACTTGTCATTATTTCCTCCACTTCACTTTACTTTGTCATCCGACAGTTCTTCACTGCCACCCAGATCCTATTTCAACTCCTCCCTGGAGTTCACTCAGCAGCTTTCCTTCCTCAGCTTCCATCATTTGGTCTTTTGCTCTGCCTTTTACCCTTTCCTCTTTTGTACCGTTGCTCTTCATACCACCATTCTGTGCTTTCTGGCTACATTCTCCTTGGTTACTGCCTTGTGGTCTCCAATGTCTTTCAGATTACATCTTATACACAAGATGTAGTCCACCTGTGTGCTCCTACCTCAACTTATGTATGATATGATATGATTGAAATGACATGTTAGATATGATCTGATATGATTGAAATTATATGATAGATATGATGTGATATGATTGAAATGATTGATATTATAAGATATCATATGATATAATATGATTGACATAATTAATAGGATATGACATAATATGATATGATTGATATGATATTATTTATATGGTATAATTGATATGATACGATATGATACGATATGATCGATATGATATGATATGATTGATATGATTGATATGAATAATATGATTGATATGATTGATATGATTGATATGAATAATATGATTGATATGATTGATATGATTGATATGAATAATATGATTGATATGATTGATATATGATATGATATGATTCATATGATTGATATGATATATTATGATATGATATGATATGATTGATATGATATGATATGATATGATATAATATTATATGATAGATATGATATTATATGATATGATATGATTGACATGATTGATATGATATGACATAAGATGATGTGATTGATATGGTATGATTGATGTGATTAATAGGATATGTTTGAT
>VRLP01009391.1:0-12906 GCA_009660295.1 Lophius piscatorius
TTAACTCCTATCAACATGTAAAACTGAAAACAAACCCGCTGGAATGATTTCAGAATAAAAGCATGAATGGAGATACATGTTTTCTACCACTCTAATTCTTAAGTGTGCACTCAAACACAAACGAAGCTCTTCCACCTCTTTTCATTGCATACAATGATGAACAAAGAATATAATAAAGAAATAAGCAGATCATAGGCGGAGACCTTCCCAGTGGGAGCTGTAGGTAACTTGTGGTCTGGTTTGACAGCAAGGTTCCAGTTTTCAATCTTCTTCTCATAAGCAGTGATCTCCAGTCTGTTAATCCTCTCTTCCTTTAGAAGTTCCTCATAGCTGAGAGGAGCAGAGACAGACAGGATGAACAGTCACAATATTCTCACAATACTTGTTCCTATAGCGTTTGTAATCACCTGTTTTGCCTGCACACTGTACATGATCTTGTAATTCTTTAACAGTTTTAATGGTGTGGCTGAGGTGTTGTAAGAATGCATTGATATCATTAAATATGTGTTTGATTGTACTTTGTAAAATAGATGCACCTCATATTTAGAATATTCTACCTTGATATTGTAATTTTAATATAGTATTTTTTAAAGGCACCTACTGTACTTTCCATATTTTAGGGGCTTCTATTTTTCTTGTTACCAATTTTGATTTGGTCTAAGTTGTGTAGTGTATCGCCTCACCTTGATCGCTGTTCCTCCTTTAGAGTGTTTACAGAGATTTCCACCTCTGACATTATTTCCTTCAGTTTTTCAATCCCTGCAAACCGAAGTAAAGACGCAAAAACACGATTAATAATCAGACCAAAAACAAGATGATTTTCAACCGTACTGTTTGGCTCGACTATTAATAATAATAGTTTTGCACGATTGAATGGCTCACCATGTGACTGAATGAGTAATAGAGTAAAATTATACAAATGTTTTTCAAGTATTACGAAAAAAACACTACAGCATAAAAACGTACGTTCTGGAGTTGGCTTCACATCTTTGAGTTGTCTCTGAAATTTCCTCACACCGTTCTGAATCTTCATTAGATGCTTTTGAAGATTCACTTCTAAATGGAAAGAAACAGATTAAGGAGATTATCATTATTAAAGTTTTGAGGGTGGATGATTCCTATACCGCTACGACTCCACTTCAAGGGAGTCTTAAGGGAGGGCCCCATAGTCAAATGAAATAGAATATATAGATATCTCATGGTAGTTATGCTGCTTCAGAGGCCCTGTCGCCTTACTGTACTGAAATCACTGGGGGAACTGTTAAGATACTGCGATGCAAAGAAAGACCCACTCTCAGCATTTGTCTCTCGCTCCAGCATCTTCTCATATTCTTCCAATTCTCCAGACACATCTGACCAGCCATTCTTTCTGCACAGAACAAACAGCATCTTTTCATTCTCCAACTTTTCAATCCTGAGGAAGAAGAAAGAAAAAAGGTTGATTAGTACATAACCTCTTTCACCAGTGAAGACACTAACTCGTCGCACGATTCAAGACCAACAGATTTAATTTGATACAGTGGACAAATGATTAGGTGCATTAACACAAGTTAGAAATATGCTTTTATTTTTGGCTGTCCACTTATTATGGTGGCGGACACCAAATGAGTTTCTACTGGGGAATTCACAGAGCACATATCTCCACCACTGTCATCGTCAGTAAAACTTGATCAGAAAGATACTTCTTGAAAATACCTTTTAAGGAAACAGTTTTCAAGATACATTTCAAAACAAAATCCTATAACAATTCATACGGGTTCATTCCAATAATAATCTATTACTGATGCTTTCCAGACAAGAATCTAAAAAATATGACAGTGCCAATATAAGCCTGTTCTTCTTCATAAGGTGTATTTGTATTTGTATTATTAATTATTGTTATTAGAATAACACTTTAATGATAGGACAAAAGAGACAGAAGATGACAGTTTAATTGTTAATTTCAATTATTTGAATACCAACTAGTCTTCAGTGAAAAAAATCATGATTGTGATATTCCTAGTTCTCTGAATTGGAGGTAAAGTTTAGTCTTTTCATTAACTGTTTTAACAAGATGGAGCTCCTCTAGTCAATTCATATGCTTCAAGTTTGGACTATATCGGACCACCGGTCAAAAAGCTATATCTGAAAAACAATGTTTTTGGTAAAAAGCTCCTCTAGTTACTAAATTATGGACCATTAGAGTAAAATGCAATGCATACAAGATAGATCTCCTTGAGTTGATTCATGTGGACCAAATATGACTTATTCGGACCAACGTTTGAGAAATTATGGACTAAATCGTTTGGAGATAAAGCTACCCCTAGTGTTGGAAATTTAAAACCGCCGTATCCCAAAATAAATCCAGTTCTTCCGCGCACCAAGGTCATTTCCAAATGATACAATTTGGAAATAACCCATGCAATTTGTGCATAATCACATTAAAAGCAAAGATCTGCGACGCAGAGCTGACACATGAGCGATCCCATAATTTCGGTGACATTTTTATATTTGTTGATGCGTTAGCAGATTTGAATAATATTTAAACATGAATTGGGTCCTTACTGTCTCTTGTTCTTCCCTGCTTCACTAAGGAAGAATGCAGCTTTCCATCGGTCATTCTGGTGATCCTCTGATGTGCATTGTGTGGCACTGGCGTCTCTCTCTCCCTACACGAACCAAAACACAAAGGCTGATCATAGTGGGATATTTAACAATGATGTCAAAAATACATTCAATTATTTTCAGGAATTTGAATTCCACAACGTTGTCTTCGATAAGGGAACACTGCTTCAAACGGGGGTCACTGCTTCACCTCTAGCCAACCAATACGGAAACCAATTTCGGACAGCGAAATTAATTCAACTTGATAATTTTCAAACTACCAAAATAAATAATATTAACAGTAATCATTGAGTCTTGTGCATCAGATTGACCGCAATGTTTCTCTGATCAGTGCAACATTATGTGAAACCTTGGTTTCCCTCTCCAGAAAAATAGCTGAAGTTAGTTAGCATTAATTAGCTAGCTAACCAGACTCCATCGCTTATGTTTAATGAAAAATGTCATAAAAGTCTCCTGTTTTAAAAACGTCAAACAGCTGTTGTCGAATACAACATAGTTTAAAAGCTGAATGTCAAATGTTCAGCTGCTAGTAGAGTGGTTACTAGAGTAGTCTTAAGGTAATTGGAAGAATATTATCATACTTGTCTGCTTTGCATTCTGATTCGTGGTCGGAGAAAATCGTAACTAAAATAAATGAACCTTTTCTTTTGCTGAATCTCCGGCCCTTTTTTTTCCCACCAGATTGTGATATTTCCAATATGACGCAATGCTCGTGACGTCGCCAGGAAAAGTTTGATGGCTGGAAGTTACGTCACACAGGGTCCACAAACTGGTGTCGACAAATAAATAAAATTACATTTTAAAAATAAGTCACTAAAAGGTTCAAATATTGTACATAGTGTGAAATTATCCTACAAATACGGTAATTATTGTCCGTCTGAGCGCGCTGATGATTATGTCCTGTAGTTCGTAGTGTCTGCCAGCAGAGTGCGCTAATGATCATTAATGAGTGTATTGGCCTGAATCAAGGAAGCAGGCTGCTGCCATGACTCTGGTACCCGTTGTTTACCATCAGGGCCTTGAGATGTGAAAAAGCTGAAGTAACCCCACTGTAAACACATTATTAGTTACATAACTTAAACAAAACGGTTGCTTTTTCATCTTTATGTGATTTTAGTGGGATTTTATTGCTCAGCCTTAACTCATCACTTTACACTGCTTATTCTGTAGATTCTTTATTTTTTTTACTGAATGGATTGCCATATGTTTTATATTGTAATGTTGTACTTGAATGCTGCATTAATCATTTCAATCCGCTATTTTACAATTTCTCCTAAATTTTATTTCCAAATTAAATCTTCGATTGCAATGCAAAATTTAATTTCCTGTGCCACTCAATTTTATCCGACCATTATTATGACATATTTTATATTTTGACTTCCAGTCATTGATATTGTTAATAGAAATAAAGATATAGACTTGACAATATCTTGTGCAGAAGCAGTAATTCCCTGGAGTCAACATGCTCCAAGTTCTAAACTACTATATGCTAAGCTCTCTCAAATTACAAATATTTAATTTTGTTATTTAAAAAAAAATGACAAAAACTGTATTTATCCAAGAAGATATCATTCAAATATTGCATGAACTATGCAAGTCCATAAAAATATTAAATTGGTCAAACCAAAAATTGTTGTTAAAAAAGTGCTTGTTTTTGGCAGATCATAGTCATCCTTGAATAAACATATCCTGAAAATACACACATACTGTTGCAATTCTATTGCTTTCACTCAGTTTGAATGTTCTTCTGTTGGACAGAATGGGTATAAAATTACAAGAATCCCCCTTTAATATATCTGTGTTTTATACAATTTTAATTGAATGCACAATTGAATTGAACTCCACAAACATTGCAACCTTTTCCAAATGGCAGTGACATTTAACCTGTTTTCTTTTTCCTGTTTCCACTACAGGCCTGGAGCTTCTTGTGCGTCTATCAGATAACTGCCTCTGTACCATGGCCATGGCTATTTCTGTGACAGCCTGTTTTATGATGGCCGACAGCTATAATTATAATGAGAGCTGGTCAAGTAACAGAGATGAGAGAAAGAAAGTGAGAGTAAAAATAGAATCCTAAATCCATTATTGAGTGCAGACATTGGGGATGGTCTCTCCCATGAGTGCAGTGGCAGAGTTGTGATCGCAACATAAATAGCAGCCACTCTCTTTAATGAAGAGTGTAATAATGTCTGATCTTCATCTCCAGCCAAGAGATGATGATTGATATGATTTGATAAATGAGACAATAAGATGAATGTTCAACTAGTTGGAAAAACAAATGAGACAAAACATGGTGGTATAAAACAGGGGACATCCTGGTAGGGTATACTGTTTCTGGGGAAAAAGAAACGTAAAAATGGAGGAGATGAAAAATTTAGGTCAGCTCTAAAATAGAGTACAATGTTCCAACTCCTTGAAACAAAGAGTCAGACAAAGAAAAAAATGGGGAAGTTTAAAAAAATATATATATATTAGTGTAAGGTCCTCCTCCCAGCTTAACTCAGATGTCATTGAAATAGCAGTTATAATAACGTATCTCTTACAGGTCGTACAGTTTTCGTCTTACGAACGCAGGGAAGAGATTCTAAAGTACAAGAAGCAACACAACAGTTTGAATCCTTTATTTGTCAAACCATTAATCAATGTTGTTTTTAAAATACACAATGAGCACCATTGATTACACAATTTTAAGTTAAGTTATTTTCATGGTAGAACTTGGCTGAAACAGGGTACTCTTGACACACTGAGTCGAGCGCAGAACCGCCAATATCAACAAGAGAGAAAGAGGGACAGATAACACGTGGCCTTTGACCTCTCTTTAGGAGCTGATAGCTTGTGAACTGAGAGGCCAGTATCAATCTCGGTGTCTCCCCTGGCACTTCTTTGAATTAAGGCAAGCTTATTGATGACATTACTGCTGTGTTTATTTGTGTGTTTCCAGTGCGAGCGTGGCCCCTATCTGCACCTGCACCCTTACACCTCAGGTGACTTTTGACATGAGTGAACCCTCTGACCTGCTGGATGTCAGCCTGTTACTATAAAGGGGATGTTTTCAGTCGGCATACCTGATTTTATAAGGGTTAATTATGCGGACAAACACACATAAACAACATCTATAGACAAAGACACACACACTCACACACACACGTACACAACACACGCTGTCATTTTATATGGTGTTGAAAAGAAACATGATTTTCCTTCATTCTGCGTATGTCAGGTATGTTTGACTCGGAGAGGCAACTACACATATATTAATGTTTGTGTGCGTTTAGATATGTCAGTGAAGTACCTCAACAGTGTGTGGTAGATAGGTCGGGAAAGGAAGGGGGAAGTGATGAGACTAATTGCTTTTCCTGCTGTGCTTTGGATTCGTAGTCCGTCTCTCTGTTGCTTCGTGACATCAACACATCAACATTTCACTGAATGGAACTAAAAAAAAATATCTCTGAAGCTCAAACGTTTCGGTAATTTAACATGAACATTGAACTAAGTGCCGCATGTAGAAACTTACCATTTTGTTTGCCACTCCAGTTTAGTCCTCCTCTCATCTACATTTTTTTTGTGTAGAATACTGAGTACTTTGAAATACTTCAGATCAGACCTGTCTGACTCTCAAGATCCCTTGCTACAATTTGATGGGATTAAGGGAAAAGTTTGATAAAGACTGGTCCCAAGAACCCAGTTTGAACAGATCAACATGAATGTTTGTCCTAGAGACTTGAGAGTTTGCCAGAGTCTGATATTTGTTTACCATAGTGATACTCTCGCTCATCTAACACCACCAGCGGGCCCAGGTTTTTTACTTCTTCAGCACTTCTTCTCCGGACAGCTTGAAATGAGTAATCAACGCACATATACGCCGTATATACATGTGCAGTTCTTAAAATATTATTTTCTTTTGTACATTTGAATGTTGAAAGTTGCAGCGACCCGCTGGCAAAGGCAAAGGTTGAAATAATAAACAAATATAACGTAATGCGAAATATGAAGCAGTAGTTAAGTATCGAGGTGTAAAACCCGGCTCATTGTTTGTATTCATCAATTCAAAACTCAGTTGTGTTTCTTTACTTTCAGGATTTCAACAGTCAGGATGTAACTGTTCCAAAATGAAAGTCATGTGAAAGTGATTGACAGCCCTAAATATCTGTGATCAAGAACAGTTCACACATTGACTGACCTGAAGTTAGAAAATGTCATGTCAGTTGTGAAGTATTGAGCAGCAAGTGTGGGAGGACTCCTGGTATTCTAAGTTATATATCCACAAAAGGTCGGGGATATGATGTCTCTACATGTCGTGGGGTCTTTGAGCAGGATCCTGAGGCCCTAGCTCCCCGGGCGCTTCTAGGGGGCTGCCCTCAGGGATGGGTCCAACCCAGACAAAGAATTTCACTATGTTGTACTGTGTATGGCTGTGATGAATAAAGGATTTCTATTATTATGTTCGTCATCACCACCGCCACTGATCCTTCATGTGAACGCGATAACTCAAAATCTATGTCATGGACCTTAGTGCGAGGAAGAACTGGATTGCTTTTGGGTAAATTCAGTTTTATAGTTTGGACTATAGGAGGAACTTTATCTCCAAAATTGTCAGGCCGTAGTTGGTACATCTAAATGAACTCAAGGAGATCTGTCATGTCTATGCTGTATATTATACTTTTTTCCAGTAGTTCTTATTTTACTCATTAGGGGGAGTTTTTTTTTAACTATTAACTGTTTTCTGCCATAACCTCCTAACATAAGCACGCATGAGAGTTTTACTACACAGGTCTTGAAATGAACACGGATAACTTTGTAGTCCTCTCTGCATCTCTCTCTCTCTCTCTCTCTCTCTCTCAGTCTGTGAGTGTGATAGAGAGAAGTGCTAACGTTTCAGATGACATGGGGAGCTTCATTAGGAATTAGATGCAGACATACCACCTAGGGTTCACAGGGTGTGTTTTTGTGTGTGTGTTTGGATGAGCTGACTGGCCACCTCAGTCCAATGGACAACACACCAGTCAGTATAAGTTTCGCTCTAAATAGAGAACATAGGGTGCATGTCTTTAACTAAAGCTCTTTCATGACATGCAAGTATGCAAATGCAACTAAATATCTGTAAATGGTTATGTTCAAGTATTATAAATATTTCATAATGTGATTGTGTATGGCTGGAACGTCAGCATGGCCTCACAATCTAAACAAAATAAGTTTATAATAGGATCTGTCGAGACTCTGCAAGTGTTTTTTTTCCTCCTGATTATGATTATTTTCATTTGTCGGAGACGTTTCTGTGTTTCAGCCTTTGGGTAGGAGGCTTTAAGTGCCTTAGCATGAAATCACAAACTATCAGAACGTTCTCCCTCTTTATTCACTACCATCCACACACCCATCCATCCATCAGCTGGAATACCCTGCGTGGCCTGCTGACCAAGTTCACCGTGTCCCTTTCTCCAGCAATGCTGTCCAGGTGATCCTGAGGGATCAGAGTTCCAAGGTCGGATAAGATGCAAACTCACCAGAGAGTCGGTTTATGCTGCAGCTTTCCTCGAAGTTAGCCAAAGCTAGACAACGTCCAAAGGTTGGCTCCCTGGAGGAATCCTCATCAGACCACCTCAACAGGCTCCTTTCTATATGAAGGAGGGGCAGCAGCTCTACTCCTAATTACCTCAGGATGTCTAAACACCTTACCTCTAATGCTGAGCCCTACCACGCTAAAAAGTAAATTCATTTCATCACTTGGTATTCGCCAACTCATTCTCTCTGTCACTACCCGGAGCTCATTACCACAGGTGAGATCATAGGTTAGAATGTCGATGAACTGGTAAGCTGAGAGCGTTGCTGACAGATCAGCTCTCTCTCTCCAAAAGAATACATGGATACAAACCTGCATTACGGTTTTCACATTCAACGAAAGTGGAAACTAACTTATGTATCCATGCTGTCCTTCAAAATCATTCCCAAATGTAATGGACCGGTGCCGCTGACAAACAGACCATAAACAAACTGGAAAGCAAACGTGACATCATTGGCAGATGTCAAATTAAATTATAAAGAGATTCTGTAGGTTGAACTGAAGGAGACCAATTTATTCTGAATTTTAATCCACATGCTCACTTTTTGTACCTCTCAGTCTAGGCAGAGATTGACGATGTATTTGAAGGAGACTCTGTAGGTCTGTGCCTTGAGCTTCTTGACTTCTGGAGTGCCTACACATGAGCCAGAGAGAGAGAAATATTTCAGTGGAAAGACGTGGGGCATTGTTAGCATTCTCACTAACAAGACCTTTGATGCCAAACAGGGACTTCTGCTTTAAGTCTGGCTCTTGGACAGATGATCTCTTGTTTCCCGCTGCTTTACCACACCCATGACCTTCTCTCCGACTCCCTGACTGTGCCAGAGTAAACAAAGACAAAATCAACTGAAGCAAACAAACAAAAGAAATGCTGCCCATCAATGTAATTTAGTGTGCCGCCCCGGATTCTCGTGAATGGTTGAAGACAAACCTCGCAATCATTGTGCCGTCAAACAACAACGCCTTGAGGGAGGGAGTTGAATTAAGAAAGGAGAGAGGACAAAGAGAGAAATGCAGATGTCATAATCTGTTCATTGAGATCATGAGTTTGTGTGTGAGCATTTTGTCATTACGTGTCCCAGCCTTTGAGACATGTGATCAGCATCAGACAGCCAGACTGTCCATGTCCGCCCTAATATCTGCAGCACCTTTCATCTCCGCACTCAGGCCGGTGCCTGATTGCAGCAGCCATGTGAAACACCGGGAGACAGAACAGTACATGGTGATTTGATCAAAAAGGAAAAAGGAGGATTCTAAATTCTCAGAGAGTGGAGGCGAGCCAGTGTGAGTCAGTGTTGCTTTGTGGCAGATGGCTTGGAACAGGCAAAAAAATGTAGGCTCAGCCAAACATTCAGACTGATCAAGAGGAACGTTTGTTAGACAAATTATATTTGGAATGAGAAGAATAGAAGCCCTTCTTTTTCTTGGATTCATATTCTACCTCCTCATGATGTTTTGTAATGAAAGGGAAAGCAGTGCAGTCATAGTAGCAAATACGGAACATGAATAACCACAGTCTGAGAACTTGTAGCGTAGCTTTTTATGCCATGATGACGGTGATTTACCTGACAGACCATAGAGCTAGAGTGGGGCATGAGGAGATCAAATACATGAATTAATAACAACCCTTTGAGGAGCAAGTTTTGGTCCTGTTTCTAAGTTGTGCTTCATTGCATCCAACAATTAAACAGGAAAAAACAACTGAGGCCGTCAGATGCCCATTGAATGAGTATTTCTGTAACATAATGCTATGTTTTGGACAGCAAAGTTATGGCTACAGATTATGGTGGTTTTACACGCCAAGACTGAACAAGTTGTGTGCCCAAAGATAATCTGTTGATGATGTTTGTGCATTCTTGCTGCACCATTAGACATCTGGACAGCGGCTTCCTCCTTGTTTTCTCCCTTTTTCTGTGGTTGCCATATAGCTCGGCATGACACAGTAAGACGTGTTCATTGTCGACCAAACTGGTGTTCTTCTAGTCAGACATTTCTCCCTGATGTCAGTCTTTTGTTGGTCAACAGACAAAATCATTTATTTGAGGCACCTTTTTGTGCTAGGGGTCCAGTGGAAAACATCCATCTTTATGTGCTGAGCACGTATGCGTGGGATTGGAAAGTATTTGGACATTCTCTCAGCCATTGGTCTGGCCCTCTGCCACCAGCTCTGCTTATTTGCTCTTTTGTTGGCCTCCTTGAGTCAGTCTTCCCAGGGGACTGGAAGTTCCAGGATGGCAACCTGTTCTGTTTGCTCTGATATCATCACGATATCTGGGCGGTGTGTTGTAATTGCAAGGTTTCCTGGAAACTAAAGCTGCCTTCCAAGGTCAACCTGGAGCTGGCAGTCCCGTAGCAAGAGGCCCACCTGTGGCTCTTGGCTGGGGTTGTATCTTCTCTCCCACTCTGATGAAGGAGAAGGATTTTCTAGAGTCAAGCTGGATCTTGCTGGTCTAGATCGCTGTTGACTTGATTGTGGGGCGAGTGGTATCGTCCCTCCCTCAAAGCTTTCGGGCAAAAGCTGAGGTTGTGCGCCGTGGTGCCTCTCTTCTTGCACAGTTGGCGTACTGGAGTGTTTGCCTTGCCCCAGCAGTTTTGGTTTAGGTTTGCTGGAGTGGAATGTCATAAATCAACAGGATAAGGAACTTGTTATGCAAAACTTCAGCTTTGAAGAGCTCTGTCCAGGTGATCTTGCGAGGTTCTGTGTGCTCTCATCTGGTCCGGGCTCCTTCCTGGTACATACCCACCATCTTGCTGTGGAGTTCTTTCTCCGCCTTAGCTTTTGTCTCATCCTGGACCAATTGGCGCCTGTAGTGGTGGCCTACATTTGCTTTACAAATGTAGGCAGAGCAATAACAGCTGTGCAAGCAGTTAATAATCAGGAAAAGTAATGGTACCACTACTACCACCACACTACCGCTACTACCACTTATACCACCACTACCACCACTACCACTGCCACCACCACCACTACTAACACTACAACCACCACTACCACCATTGTTTCCACTACTACCATCACTACCACTACTACCACTACCACTTCTACCACCACTACCACTACTACCACCACTACCACTACTACCACCAACACCACTATTACTACTACCACCACTACCACTACTACCACCACTACAACTTCTTCCACTAGCACCACTACCACTACTACCGCCAACACCACTATTACTACTACCACCACTACCACTACTACCACCACTACAACTTCTTCCACTAGCACCACTACCACCATTTCTTCCACCACTACCACGACTACCACCACTACTACTACTACCACCACCACCACTACCAACACTACTACCACTAATACCATCACTACCACTAACACCACTACTATCATCGCTACCACCACCACCACTACCACTACAACCACCATTACCAAAACTACCACGACTACCAACACTCCCACCACTACCACTACTACCCCCCGCTACTAAAATCACTACTACTACAACCACCACTACCACTACTACCACCACTACTACTACTTCCACTACCACCATTACCTCCACTACTACCAGTACTACCACTACCACCACTACCACCACTACTACCACCACCACTACCACTACTTCCACTACCACCATTACCTCCACTACTACCACTACCAATGCTACCACTACTACCACTACCATCACTTCCACCACTACTACAACTACTACCAAGACTGCCACTACCACCACTACCACTACTACCACCACTACTGCTACTACCACTACTACTGCTACTACCACTACTACCACCACTACCACCACTTATACCACCACTACCACTCCTATCACCACTACCACTACTACCACCACCACCACCACTAACACTACAATCACCACTACCACTACTACCACCACTACCACTACTTCCACTACCACCATTGTCTCCACTACTACCACCACTACCAATACTACAAACACTACCATTACTACCACTACCACTTCTACCAATACTACCACTACTACCATCAGTACCACTACTACCACCAACACCACTATTACTACTACCACCACTACCACTACTTCCACTACCACCATTGTCTCCACCACTACCATCACTACCACTACTACCACCACTACCGCCAACACCACTATTACTACTACCACCAATTCCACTACTACCACCACTACCACTTCTTCCACTACCACCACTACCACTACCACCACTACCACCATTTCTTCCACCACTACCACGACTACCACCACTACCACTACGACCACTACTACCACCAATCCGTTCTGTCTTTTCTGGTTCCTCCACTCTACCTATCCAGTCTGCTTACTCACAGTTTGAGATCGCCCAGCCTCTAAAGTGCTTCCCAGAAGTCTCACAACAAGAGGTTGAGGTTATAATCAGGACGATGAAACCTTCCACCTGTGCCCTGGACCCCTTTCCTACAGCCCTAGTGAAAACTAACATCTCTTCCATCAGTCCCCTGATCACCGTTGTAATAAACCAATCCCTCCAGGCCGGCTTTGTTCTACCTGCCCTAAAAGCTGCCATAATCAGACATCTCCTCAAAAAACCTACTCTTGATAAAGAAGTTTTTGCTAATTAAAGGCCCATTTCCAAACTCCCATTCCTCTCCAAAGTACTGGAAAAAGTATTTGCTGCCCACCTCCAGGACCACCTCAAATACAACAACCTATTTGAAACCTTTCAGTCTGGTTTCCGCTCCGCCCACAGCACAGAAACAGCTCTGCTTAGAGTCACAAATGACCTACGGATGGCAGCAGATG
>VRLP01009392.1:0-12903 GCA_009660295.1 Lophius piscatorius
CTGATAAAAGTCTTCAAAGACTTCAGTATGTTCAAAACATCTGAAGGATCCTGATGAGAGTTCGTAAACACGAACACATCACCCCTGTTCTTCATCACTTCATTGGCTTCCCATCTCCACCAGGATTGATTATAAGATCTCTCTCCTCACTCACCAGTGTATCCATGGTAACGCACCCCCCTACCTAAAAGAACTACTCACCCCACTGACCTCAACACGACCCCTCAGTTCTACCCACTCATACCGCCTCCTCCTTCCTCGGACTAAGCTCAGCACCATGGGTGATCAGGTCTTCTGTTCTGCTGCTCCACCTCTGTAGAATGCCCTCCCTGACCATCTGAGGGCTCCACAGACGACTGACACATTTTTAACAAAAGGACTTAAAACTTTCCTTTTTAGCAGGACTTATAACTTTTATTTAACATTGCTGCTTTTTGGTCATGTTTTTATATAGTTATTATATTTTTTGTTGATGTTTTTATCTGCTTTAACTTTGTGGCACTTTGACATTTGATCCAAATGTAAAGTGCGTTATAAATTAAATGTATTATTATTATTA
This sequence comes from Lophius piscatorius, assembly GCA_009660295.1. Taxonomy (NCBI): domain Eukaryota; kingdom Metazoa; phylum Chordata; class Actinopteri; order Lophiiformes; family Lophiidae; genus Lophius; species Lophius piscatorius. The sequence continues at coordinate 560 of VRLP01009392.1, forward strand.
TTATTAAAGCTGTGGAGTCGATAATCAAACCATACTTTGATTTACTCTAGTCTGGCTCTTGTCCGATTTAAGTCTGGTTCTGGTCTGACTCAGGTTCTGGTCCGACTGTAGACTGGCTGGGTCCGACTTCGTTCTGGTCTTGCTCTGGTCCGACTTCGTTCTGGTTCTTGTTTGACTCTGGTCTGGTTTCAGTTTTTACTGTTGTGGTCGTCGTCGTTCTGATGTTTGTCTTCTTGTTCTGTTTCCTGTCAGGCGATGGCTCAGCAGGCGCGGACGGGCAGACGCTACCTGCGGGCGTTTGTTAGCGGCTTCTTCGTCGCCGTTCCCGTCACCGTCACCGTCCTCGATCGACTGGCCTGCGTGGCGCGGGTGGAGGGGGCGTCGATGCAGGTGGGTCTGGAGGTCAACTAGTGAACATTTCAGGAAGAGGTCAGAGGTCAATATGTAAATATAATGGATGGTAAATATGTTTTAAAATGTGTGTTTGTGGGTTTCAGCCGTCTCTGAACCCGGACGGGGGGTCTCCGTGTGACGTGGTCCTGCTCAACCGGTGGAGCGTGAGGAACTATCAGGTCCAACGAGGAGACGTCGTCTCTGTCCTGTGAGTAGCAAAACCTCCTTCGGTCTCTTCAGCAGTGAACGCATCACGGAGCCATCAAGTCGTTAGAAGCGGGACGTCCCAACCGGTCCAGAACTTCACCCCGAAGTAATGTTTGCCTAAGTTCTGTGTGATGGAGCTCTGGACTGGAAATAGAGTTTCAGAAGCATGTGTTTGATGACAGTGACGCCGGTCGGACTTTTATTGTGAAGAACATGCGATGTGTGGTTTTATTGTGAAAGGGCTTCTGAGAGGGAGAGAAAATGAGAAACGGAATCTTGCGATGGATTCATCCAGATTGTCTGACCTGGGATTTTCTTCGCTACCACTGTCCAGCCCAGACTATCTGTTCTGGGCTGGTACTAATACTAATGTTTGGTCCGGCTTAATCCGATCGAGATTATCTGCTTTATCGGGTCCAGATTATCCGGTACCGTGAGATTTTCGTAGATCTTAAACCTCAAAGATATTTTGAACCTCTTATTCTGACTGTGTGACGTGGCAAACCGTCTGACATTATGACTCCGAGGCACCCATGGGTGCACAGATGTGCGTGAAGATGGGTGCACAGATGGTTGTGTGGGGGCGTAGGATGGAGCCCCACGGCCTCGTCTTCCTCTCTGCTGTGACGACCAGTCTATTAGGACTTCTGACGCCAGCAGAGGAGAAGCTGAGATGATTGACAGTAGGTCTGCCTGTTGCCCTGGCAACACCCTCAAACACAAGGAGGAGGAGGAGGTGGAGGATGGGTCGGCCGTGACCTGATTGACAGGAGAGGAGAAGAACACGGCAGATGTCGGCACAGACCACCGCGGCGGGACCAGACGGTTCCTGGTGTTTCTCCTCGCCGAGGAGACGTGGAAGTTTTTCCCATCTGTCTCGGAAAGTTCCAGAGAGGATGAGGGACATAAATCCTCCGCCGGCTACATTCACACAGGAGATTGGTGGGATGACTCCTCAGCGGGGGTCCTCATGTTCCCACAGGCCACCGACCATATTTGATCTTTAAAGCGACGCCTCTAAATTCCTCGCTGTCCACCATCAAAAGCTTTTATTTATGCGGGGGTTTTCAAAATAAGAGTCCAGTTCATGTGGTTCTGCTGCAGGAGGGTTTCAGCTCAAAGCCCATATCTGCTCCCGTCCAATCAGACAGAATCTTTCATGTTTGAACCTTCACCTCTAAAATAAACGTAAAAATAATTAGTACGTAAATGAACACAATAGAATATTTGAAGATATATAAAATATATTTGAAAATCTACGTTTAATGTTTGTAAATATAAAAAAAATTAAAAATTAAGATAATTCTCATTCTTTTAGTAGCTTTAACAGTTTTAAATAAATCAGAAAATATAGAATATGTAAATTACAAATATTTTAGAAAAATCAAAAGTAAGAAGTAAAAAATTTGAATGAATGAATGAAACAATCCTGTTAAAGTGTTTGTTGACTTGTTTACTAACCCAGACTTGTCGTTCAAGTTGTGCTTGATGCGAGAATAACCGGAATAAAAATCAGATCATCGCAGCTTCCTTTGTTGGCTGCGGCGTTGACCTCATACACCGGATTAGAGATTGTCTCCTGGCGCCGTGAGTCTCTGCTGCTGCTGTCGATAGATTTATTATCTCTGCTCCGCCCAGAAAAAATAGACTTTGGCTCGTGATCAAGTGTTCGATCAGAATCATCTCCGCCCAGATGGAGAGATCTCGTGGCCAGATGCTCCTCCTTTTGTCGTCGTTTCAGGCCGACTCTCATTCCTCATTGAAGCAGCGCCGACGGATCCAGGCTTCAACGAAGATCACTGGACCAGTTCTCCAGGAGGCCCCTCCCCTAACCCCCTATCATTAGCTAACATTGCTAACATAGCTATAATACTTATGATTATCAACTTAGCTCATTTTAGTTATGGTCGCTAGCGTTGGCTAATTTCAGCTATATTAATAAGCAGCTAATGTTAGATGTCTAGCATTAGCGTGTCTTTAGCGGTAGGGCCTTCTAGCTATCAAAGATTAACTTAGCTAATTTTAAGTATGGTCGCTAGTGTTGGTTAATTTCAGCTATCATAATTAGCATCTAGTATTTGCATGCCTGCTATCTAATGTCAGCTGTCTAACATTGGAATGTCTGCAGGGGTTAGCTAATGTTAGCTATCAGAGATTGACTTAGCTAATTTTACATACGGCCGCTAGCGTTGGCTAATTTCAGCTATATTAATTAGCAGCTAATGTTAGATGTCTAACATTAGCATGTCTGCTGCGGTTAGCCGTGTTAGCTATCATAGATGAATTATTTGAGCTGGAGAAACAGAAAAGATGAGACAAGAAAACAAAGCAGGAGGAAGAGGACAGAGACAGGAAATGTAAACAAGAGAATAAAGTAGGTGGGATATATTCCTGGAGGTGACGGGGGCCGGTGCATGAGAAGAGGAAACGGACTGGTCGTCATGGGAACCGGTCCCTGTAAGTGCTGACCCACTCTGACTGTCAGGGTTCTGTGTGAGATGGATTCATCTTCTGAAAGTGGACAAACTCTTGCTCCTCTTTCTCCTCGCTCTCCACTCTGCAGTGGCGAGGGCAGTAAATCTGTGATGTCATGGCGTGGACGCGGGTTCGCTGCGTGTGGGGGGGGGGGGCGGTCTGTGCGGTTATATAATTTGCCATGAGGCACATCAGCGCCAAGTGTTATATGATTATATTCATCCAAGAAGGTCAATCAAGACAGGACACAAGTTTAATGAAAATCGTATTTGTCGATAAAACTCTTTACATTATAGTTGGTATATTTGTAACATCTCTGCACCATTTAATGCAACACAGCAAAGGAAAAACACTCTTCAGACATCACAGCCGTCTAAGCAGGGTCTTGAAGAGCCAATAGATCTGTGCAGTTCTTTACTCCGGCACCCATGGGGATTATCGTGGCTAGAAGCTTCTTGCAGTGACACCAGAGTGATACACGAAAAAGTCTCTGCTTTTAGTTCCTGTTCAAAATGAAAACTGGTCATGAAACATGGTCCTCAACTTTTCCCCCGATTCCTCTTACACGGAGTCTTCCTCTAAGTCGATCACGGTTGCCCTCACCTTGACCCCGGATTCGCCAAAGTCCGGGAAAGAAGATGTTCTGGGGAGGGTTTCATCTTCTATCAGTTTCCTGTAGAACACGAGGTTATACAGAGATGTATGGTTGACGGAGAAAACCACGGCAACCACGATGAAGAACACTCCACATGTCGCTGATAGCAGACCGGCCCAGCTGACACTTTTACCCCTCGGGGTCGCCGCTTCCTTCGTGGTGACGTTGACGCAGTCCCTCCTGTTAGTTCGCTCAGGCTTCACTGCAGTGACTTGGACGCAAACCTGATATCGGGTTGCCGGCCTGAGCTGCTTTATGCGGTACGCCTTGATGTCTGCAGGGAGCCGGGCTTTGAAGGTCGTCATCGGGCGGCTGTCTTCGGCTAAAACGGAACAATTTAGTCGTGACACCAAACCGCCAGCGCTCTCCCAAGAAACCTGGACTGAATGGGTTTGGACAGATGTGACGGAGACATGTAGTGGTTCTTCAGAGGGCCCGACCATAGATCCATGAAGAGAAACCTTCACAGACCTGAGGTCAGCACCAACGAGATTGTGGGCAATGCAGGTGTACGAGCCAGCTTCCTGCTCCGCGGCATCGTAGAGGTCCAACGTTCCCTCTGGGTGCATGTAGTACTTATCAGACGCAGTCCCAGGAAAGACCCTGTCGCCCGCTGGAGTGACCCAGTAGATGTCAGGCTCTGGTTCTCCGAAAGCCCGACAGTGCAGCGACACAAAACTCCCTTTAAGGACTTCAACCTCATCTGGGAGGCTCCCGGCTGCAATGAGTGGGAGGCAGATCTCAGTCATGTCCCTGAAGTGAACCTGTTGGAGGTTCTGACCTCGGTACTCTGGAGGGTCCAAACACAAAAGGGAGTCTGGCTCCATCAAACGAATTCTGCTTGTGTTCATATTGACCCAGCGGATGACGCAGTCACAGTGGATGGGGTTGCCGTGCAGACTGACCTCTCGCAGGTTTGGCGAGGCCTCCACGGTGCTGCGGTGGAGTGCGCTCAGGGCGTTGCTGTTCAACATCAGGGTCTCCAGCCTGGGCAGCTTGTGGAAAGCTCTGGGGTGGATGTAGGACAACCGGGGATTGTTGGTGGCCTCGATTTTTGTCAGTTCCGGCAGGTTGCTCAGAGCAAATCCGTCGATGGACACGAGCTCCGGCATGCTGCTCATGCCGAGCTCTTTAAGGTGCAGCATGTCCATGAAGTCGCCCCTCTGGATCCGGTCTATGGGGTTCTTGTTCAAATCCAGAAATCTCAGGTTGCGGGCTCTAATCAACGCCGCCCGTGGGACTCGGCTGAGTAAGTTGTCAAAAAAGGATATGCTCTCCAAATTCTCAAGGCCCACCAGAGTATTATCTGGAATACTGGTCAGATTAATCTTGGCCAGAACGAGGCTCCGCAGGTTAGTGAGGGGGTTAAAGTTCAGGTCCAACAGTTTCAGGATGGGGTTTTCTCCCAGCATCAGTATTTCCAGGTTTGGCAGATGCTGGAACCACTGGCTGTTGATGCTAGTCAGTCGATTGGAATTGAGATGGAGCCTCATCAGCCTGCCGAGGCCCCGGAAGGCTCCGGGGCTGATGGAGAAAATCCAGTTGTGGTTGATGTAGAACTCCTGGAGACTGGACAGAGAAATGAGCCAGCCATCCGAGATCTCCTGAATCCGGTTCTCCTCCATGTGGAGCGACAGCAGCTGTGAGAGCGACTCGAGGCAGACCTCGCCGACGGAGGAGATGTTATTCTGAGACAAGTCGATTTCAGTAATGTTCACCAAGTAGTCCAAACTTCTCTGCACACCAGCGATGTTGTTAGTCTGCAGCAGCAGGACCTGTGTGTCCGAGGGGAGTCTCTCCGGCGGTGCCGAGAGACCCACGTTGTTACAGTCCACTGTAGCGGCCTCGGTATAAACGGAACCAGGCGTGAACCAGGGTCGTATCTCGCATCGACACATGGCCGGGCAATGGTCGACCTCCTCGGAGGCGAGAACCAGAGCGGCCAGAGACAGCTCCGCCAGAAAACGAGCCACAGCTCCTGCCTCCTTCATCTCGGCCCCGAATTCCCTTCAGCTGATAATTGGTCCTGATGGATCCGCCGTTAGCGCCGGCGACTTCACAAGCACCGGCTCATTTGTTACTTCAGCCAGACGGAGTGGATTTCTGCTGATTCCCCGTCGCCTTCCAGCATTTGGCAAGCGTTCAGCTCGATCCGTGCGGCTGTGATGTGTCAAGGTCGATGTATCCTTCAGGGAGCGGCGCCACGCAGCAGAGGTCCGGCGGAGGAACCCTCCGGCTGGGGACGGATCGGTCCGCATTCCATCATTCTAAGCCTCCGTCTCCAGTGTCGGGTTCCTTCTGGGGGGACAGGACAGAGACGGCCGTTAGAAGGAGGTGAAGGCATATTGACATTTAGGAATATTGAGACGTATGAAGACGTTTCAGCCTCATTTAGTTTTATTGCTTTTATCGCACCGCTGAAATTCAAGGTTATGATTAACTCCATCATAAATCTGTTATTTGACAGCCCTGAAACCCAAAAAAGTTTATCTCCCGGCTGAAGACGGAGAAGCTGATTGAAAGACGTCGTGTCTCTGAGATGACGCTCAAGAGAGCCATCATGCTTTAAGTAACTCGTTCTTCTCGACAGACCATAATTGAGCATCCATCTAGGTTTTGCTTCTTTTTATTTTCTTTGCCTAATGCGAGATTAAAACGATAGCAACCCAACGTTTACGTTACGTTTCATTTTGGGTCCATTGGTAAATGGAGAGTCCTGCTGGTTCTGTCCCACAATATCTCTGTAGAATAACATGAACTTTGTGGTATTTCTATCAAATTCGATAAAGTAGTTATAAAAGAGTGTCTGAGCAAATTCATTGTAACTGTAATAAAATAGTTTTTTTTTTGTTACCGCCGCCAAGAAAGGGAGTGATGTTCTAACCCGCATTAGTTCCTGTCTGATGTTAAGATTACAGAAAAACGAAGGACGAATTGGCCCGAAATTCTTCTGATGTTCCTTTTTGTGAGTGGAGCAGAACAGAGACGCTGAAGTGGAAGGCTCATGAGACGATCGACTACCTGAGAGTTTGTTGGGAGTTTTCGGTAGATTTAGAGGCAAAGGGAGGGTCGTTTTTATTTTTTTAAAGCAGGTTTTTGGGGCCTTGACTGATGAACTGAGTACTGTGCGTCTCATGAGAACTTTTAAAACCAGAAAAGGATGGACAAGTTTCCATTTTTTAATGTTTAATCACAGACTACTCACACGTAGCAGCGGGTTCAACGTTCCTGACGCTGAAAAAGAGTAATTTAAGACACCGAGTTACTCAAATACACGTGACGTTTGCGGAGCTTTTCAAAGTTATTTTTGGTATGTGATTCACGCAAAGTTGAACGTAAAATAACGTTTAGCCGAACTGGTAAGCTCCGCCCCTTTGACCTTGTCATGTTGAAAACACCTCTTCTGCAAATCAAGGCAAAAATAGTTTGTTCATTTGGCTGCAGCCGACTGGAGGAGATCCAGTGGATCCGGACTCTCTGCTGCCTCCCGTATAATCCATCAGGAGGTGAATCAATGTTGGCGGTTGGCTGACGGGTTCATGTCAGGAGGATTGATGTTTGGATTAATGTGTGACCTTGAGTGACAGCTGAGGGTTGGACAGTAGGTGGGGCTGTTGATGGATAATGGAGATGATGACGACCCATGATGCACCGCGCATTAATTACTTCTGCGTGGACAAGCGGCCTCTCATGAAATTTCTTTTAGCGATCTCATGTTCTCGTATTACCGAACAGTTTGAAACTGCGGCGACTTCGCTTTACGTTTCCGATTGAGTTGATTCACTGTCTGATAGAACAACGGAGGAGCTTTTTAGTTGTGTGTGTGTGTGTGTGTGTGTGTGTGTGTGTGTGTGTGTGTGTGTGTGTGTGTGTGTGTGTGCTATAGGATATTTGTTTCCCAGAAGGCCGGGGAAACCTCCAAAAACATCAAAATGTGATTTTTAGACATTTATTCTACGTTCATCTACGACTTTATTCCGATATTCCTCTGATTCTGTCGGACATCTTTAAAGACCGTCGTTCGAATGTTATCCTCGTGAGATTTGAATGATTTTCGGTTCAATCCCGTCAGCCTAGCAAGGACAAATGTTCAGACCGATGAGGTTAAAGTTGTCATTAATAAATGATGCCGTGTCGCAGTGACCCTCCCTCTGATGGAAACAATCAACCATCCAATCACAACAAATGAGTTCTTTGTGAGGTCATGTGATCCGATGTTTTCGTCGCGGAGAGACGGGCTTCTAAAACCGAGGCTGCTGCATGTTGACCCCTAATGCCCCCCCGTTAACGGAGCCTTTAAGGGCCTCATGGCACCATTAATTATAAGTGAGGCTGCCATTGCAGGGGGACGGGGAGGGAGGGGGGGGGGGGGGGGTCTGGTGAATTAGGCAGGCGATGAAGGAGCTCCTTCTCAGACATCAGCATCGCCACGAGATCGGACACTTTCAGCTTCTGGCCCGTTTCCTGAGGAACGTACCGCTCGCTAACGTGAACCCTTCACCTCTCCCACCCTTAAACAACCCCCCCCCCCACCCACACCCCACACCCCACCCACCCCAAAAAAACCTGATGAACCTGTGGAGTGACCGGAACACTTAAAACACAGGGAGTGTTCAGAACAAGAAACGCATCCAACTCACTCTTGGTCTGACTCCCTTCAGCTGTCAGAGCTGGCACAAGGACTGCTGCAGTCCACACACACACACATGCACACACACACACACACACACACACCTACCTTCACGCTGACTCTGAGTGGTGAAACACTCACCAGTAACGGTGGTATCCATCACATCCTTTGTAGCTGCAGATCTTCAGCAGGTGCTCCTAACATGGCAGCGAGAGTGTGTGTGTGTGTGTGTGTGTGTGTGTGTGTGTGTGTGTGTGTGTAGTTGGGTGTGATTTTGTGAGTGTTCTATTCAAGACGCTGCATCTTAACATCCAACAGCAGCAGCAAATATTTTCCGGTCTTTCTCGAGTGTCTGAGTATCAGCCACTACCGCTGCCTCTCCACGGCAACCAAGAAGAGGAACGAGAAAGTGAGAGGGAGAGGGCGAGAGAGGGGGGGAGAGAGAGAGAGAGAGAGTGATGGTGTTTTGAAAGGAGGGAGACATTGGGTGAGAGGGAGTGACGGTGAATTGAAGGAAACGAGGGAGGAGTGATGGTGGGAGAGTGAATGTTTCCTCTCCTTTGCTGCTCTTCATCATCCATCACTCCATCAGTTATTACAGCTCCCCAGGGACCAGCCAATCACAGTTCATCTCTGCAGCTTGAGGTGAATCTGATTGGCTGGTCGAGCTGTCAGTCATTCCTGATCCCTTCTGTCGCCTCGGCAACAGATCAGACCGGGGTAAACGAGATGAGGAGGAAGAGGGGAGGGTGGGCAGGGGTTCAGAAACTTGGTTGCTGATACTGGACTGGACTAACCTGAATGCTCCACATAAGTCCAGTTTCATCATCTCTGCCAGAAACCGTTAAAACTGAAGAAACTTCTGCTGCTTAAATCAAGCCAGTGCTAGCATGTTAGCCTGAAAACTGCTAATGCTAACGGGATGTCCTGAAAACCATTAATATTTATATGCTAACCTGTTGAAAACAATCAATGCTAACACGATGGCTTGAAAACAACTTGTGCTAACATGCTAGCATTAAACAAATTCTAAAATGCTAGCCTCAAACAAATGCTTACGTGATAGCCTGAAAACAACTAATGCTTACATGCTAGGCGGTTGAATGAAACCAATGCTTACGTGATAGCCTGACTGATTTTGAATATACAAACATAAATGACAAATTCTAACCTGCTAGCCTGAAAACTAGCCTGAAAGCTAATATGATTTTCATCCTCAATGATCAGCCTGTAGTTGTGACCAAACATGGTTTGCAGATTTGTATGGTGCTAGCAACATGCTAGCTTCAGTTTCAGCATCCGTTATACTAGTTTCAACATTTACCTTCCTGGTTCTGAGCGGTTTACATCTCACTGCTACGGTTTCGATGTTCCGGTTTTGGGTTTTGATGCTTGTTGTTTGTCATATTTTGGTTCAGGTCGCCTAAGAACCCGGAGCAGAAGATCATCAAGCGGGTCATTGGTCTGGAGGGAGACTTCATCAGGTAGGAGGCCGCCGTCCAGAACCATCATCCTAACATCTAATCAGACTAACTTAAGTTGATCCAGAACAAACTCATTCTGTAAGACCAGGAACATGGAGGGATGCCTTCAGACATGAGAACCATCAGAACACAGATCATTATCCAAGAACCTGATGGACAGGTGGTTCACTTCAGAACGTTGTGGTGAAGAGAGAACTAGGCTCTGGATTTGATTCACATCATGATCCTGATCTCTGGTCAGAGTCCCGAAGACTGAGGTCCAGAATACAAGTGGCTGAAATCAGCTTTCTTTGTGGCGGTGCTTGGCTCCGCCTTAGAGGTGAAAGGGGAGGAGCTCTGAATACAGAAGCTGCTCTTTCTTTCCTTTCCTGGTTAAGATCCTCACTTTTGAGGTTATTCACCACCTGGGAGGAGAACCCGGAGTAGACCCGGTGAAACTGGAGGGATTACGTCATCATCATCGGATGGATGGATGGATGGATGGATGTTTAGATGGGCTGAATGATGGCCATTGGACATGCAGATTACAGAGACCCGCCCACAGGGGAGACCCGCCCACATAGGGGAGACCCGCCCACATAGGGGAGACACGCCCACATAGGGGAGACACGCCCACATAGACTGGCTGTCGCATTTCACTGGATATTTAGCAGAAATGTTTCTTTTCTTTCTCTTCCTCTAATGGCCCACTGCGTTGAACCTCCTTCCAGCCATAATCTCACAAACGCCGTCCATAAACCGGCGACAGTCTTCGGCCCACGGCAGGCGTCTGCGGACCATCATTCATGGAGCCTCTGAACAGACGTTTAATGTCTGCACGCCGACGAGGCGTCAGACGGGGCCATTTATCTCCCCTCCCTTGAGGGACTTGAGTCTGGGCCAGTTCTTCTTTTTGTCATTATGGATTAAAGTTTTATATAGTTCCTTAGTGGCAGACGGCGGCCCTGACGAAGATCCATCAACTTCTGTTTTAAGAGGAAGAGGAGAAGAGGACCGCTAAGACCAAACCGAGACAAACTGACACTTTCTGCGAGGACAGAAGCTTGAGGCGGGGTTTGATGCTGGAGACACCAGAAGAAGAAATCCGTCCTTCAGAATCAGACAGAGAAGATCGACCCGTGACCCTGGTGGTCCTTCATTAGACCACTTTGGTAGGTACCAACCACTCTAGACCAGGAACGCCTAGCTGGTAAACTGACCCTGTTGCTGGGCCCAGTTGGGTTGGGGTTCTTCCCATGTCATGATGGTTCTGGTCTGGTTTTCCAGTTTACTGCTAAAACTGTTCCTGGTCCCAAATCTTCTTTGCGGAACCGCTTTAGTGTCGAAACACCGGAGGGTTTGTGAGCAGAACCTGATCCCACCACAACATCTCAATGAGGTTCTGGTCCAGACTCTGACTGGAAAACTACACTTTAAAAAATGTAAAGATTATTTTTCCAACACCGAGAAATAAATCCTGATATTATATCATCGTATAAAATGAATATCTATTTTTGAAAAATACGGGTGTCTTAATTAATGTATTAATTAATAAATTGTAAATATTGGATGCCGATCAAATTATATGATCTGTGTGTATATATATATATTTTTTTAAATCATTTTTCTGTTTTTCTCTCCGTTTTAGACAAAATAATCAACAATATTAAAAATTTTAAATTAAAATATACGTTTCTGAGAAATTGTGATATTTAGCCTAATTTAATACATTTATTATTTGAATCCTTACATAGTACATATATTTGGCTCGTCGTACATGAATATATATATTTTGTGGATATTAATGATATTGTGTGTATTTTCATATTATATGTGGTTATATGTAAACAAAAACATTTTAAATAAAGTTTTTTTTATTATTTTTTTTATTAGGTTTTTCACATATTTTTCGTGATGAGTGACAGATCCGGAGGTCCGTCCTATGCGTTCTGGTTCTGGTGCCTTCTTTGTAAACCATCATAAACGCCTGACTGAAACCCAAACCTCTCTCTCCTCAGGACCCTGACCTACAAGAACCGGTACGTCCGGGTTCCCGACGGCCACTTCTGGATCGAGGGAGACCATCATGGTCACAGTCTGGACAGCAACAGCTTTGGACCGGTACGAACCCGACACGCACTCTCAGAACCTGACGGCTCCACCGTTACACAACCATAATAAACATGAAGATGATCTCACACTGTTACCATGGTGACCGCCCTCACATGAACGCCTCCAGAACCTCTGGAGGTTTTGCTGCTGTCCCAAATGTAAGGTTGCTCATTTTTCGGTGATCAGAACCTTCCTCTTGTGATCAGATGATGAAGCCTTTGAGCCAGGCATTAAACCCTCAACCCAACACGGAGCTTCTGGCTGCTAACCGTTACTAGCTGCTAACTATATTTAGCTGATAATCACTACCAGCTGCTAATTATAATCAGCTGCCAATTATTATTAGCCGCTTACCACCCCTAGATGCTACCTGCTACTAGATGCTAATTCTTATTACCTGCTAACCACC
>VRLP01009393.1:0-12892 GCA_009660295.1 Lophius piscatorius
ACACACACACACACACACACACACACACACGCACACACACACACACACACACACACACACACACACACACACACACACACACACACACACACACACACACACCTCTGGTAGGTGACCGTTGCAGCTCTGGCATCCTACAGGAAGTGAACAGATGTTCGGGGGTCGATGCTCCTCTTTGTCTTGTTCTCCCGTGAAAACGGCTGCTCCTGAAATCCTCCTCCTCAACAAAAAAACAGATAAGCCTCAGGAGTTCCCATCCAGATTACTCCCAACAAAACAAAAAAAACAAAACAACAACAAAGGGATTTCTTCTGTATTGCGGGTGTCACACACTAAACTGTCCCCTTCTAAATCCTGATTTTATTTAAAAGACAAAAGTTAGAAGGTACCTAAATGACCCGACCTCCTGCATAGCTTGTCCACCTTCAGCAGCAGCAACTGAAAGCAGAGCCTTCTAGTAACTGGAGATCGGTCTCCGACATCACTGGGGAGGAATTTGGACCCGCTCGTCTTTGCAGAACTGCTTTAATTCTGCCACATCAAAGGGTGTGTGAGCAGAACTGGACCGTCTCAGGTCCGACCCGTTACGGCCGTTTGCTCCAACCTCCTTCTCTGTTGTAATGGGGCGCTGCCCCTCTTTCGTCCGGTGTCCTCCAGGGGTCCATTCATGGTCCGTTACTATTTTTCCTGTTTAATGTTCTTCCTGTGGGTCCGATAACCCAAAGGTCCGATCTTCATTTCCACTGTCACATGATGAAATGTTGGTTATCACAAGATGTGCTTCTGCTGAAAGAGTGAAAAGGTGAAGTCGGGTCTTTTTATTGGGGCCATTATTGCTGCTATTGCATAAATACCAAGCTATTACTTACTTATAACTTTGGTAATAACCTGTTATTACATAGTTATTACCTCTTTATTACCACACTATTACCCCGCTGTTGTTTTAGTTTCAGAAAGTTGTTTTTTTGGGGGGGTTTTTAATCAAGTATATCCATTAACAGAATTTACTTGAAATAAAGACAAATATAGAGGAAAGCAGGGGGGGTCTAATAATTTTTCACAGCGCTGCATATCTCCACAGTCATTTTTTGCTCCGGTGCTGAAAGCCTGATGAATTCCTTGCATTGGAAAAATCTAAATTGGTGAGGTAGATAAATGAGGCTGCGTGTGATTTGATCCCTCTCCAGAATAATTGAGTTATTAACTCTAAAGTGGCGCCATCGGCATTTTGGATAATTGAGCTGAAGAAGTCTGAGAATGGATCACGTGATCTCAAACCCAGATTTAAATTATTTCAGGAATATCTCGTCGTCTTGGCATCTTCCCCGCTGAAAGATTTCAACGACAGTGAGGGATGATGTTTCTGATTGTTTGAATACTTCTGTCGGACCTGTCGGTCGGGTGAACAGAGATGAAACCATGCCGGTTGTTGTTTTCACAGGGGGAGTCCACCGATAGCTGGAGGACCCGGCCGTGAATGTTGTTCCACCTTAATGAATGTTGTTCCACCTTAATGTAACCATCAGCAGTGGGCGGAATGAAAAACAACCCGCACTTTTACATTTCATCCACTTACTTCTAAAACATCGAGCCTCAGGGAAGAACATTTTTGGAGATGTTTTCCATTTTGCCTGTTTGGGGGTCTTTCAACACATTCGCCTGTTTTTCAATTTACACAATCTGTCGGCAGAATTGCTTCGATTCCCTCATTGAAATGATTGTCGACGCCGCTGGTCCAGGTTATTGATTCATTCTGGTCTGACATGCAAACAATTTGTTTTGGCATCCATCTGAAGAACTCTTTATAAACTACAAACTTGACTGACGACCCACAACATTACAACCACTGACAGGTGACATCGTGAAACCAATTATCTAAAAAGAAAAAATACAGTATTATACTGTTCGTCCGTAGATACCATCAGGGGAAAATCAACTTGACCGATTTTGATTCCGAAGGAATACTGAATACACGAAGGCACCAGTTAGCCATAACATTACAACCACTGACAGGAGAAATCATAACAACTTTCAAGGATTTAAGCATCCAGAATAAACAAATCCAGTAACGTAACATATATACGGTATTTGCATCAGTCAGGACCATTGTGCTAAAAACAGATCAGCTAAATCAATGACATGCCTCATTAACATATAATATGAAAAACAATCTAAAACAATAAGGAAAAAAAACAGCAGCTAATAAGATCAGGGACCTGTAGAGAAAAAAAGTCTTATTATAACAAGAATTAAATGAGGCAAAAAGGCAAAATATTGGACAGAAACACTTTTCTGTCGGAGGCGCTGCAGCTGCCGTACCAGGAGTCGATGCAGATCATCAGGACTGGATGGAGCCCCCGTAGAAAAAGGAGAGGTTGGGGGGGCAGGGACCCCGACCCTCTTCAGAATCCTGATGAAATACATCCTCTGCTGTGTTGATTTGAACATTTGAGAGGTGTTCAGGGTCCAGGTGAGGTTCTCAGCAATGTGGACTCCAAGGAGTTTTGTGCTGCTCTTCTTGCCCTCTGCTCGGTCCGATGGTACGTGAGGTCTGGGTGCCAACAGGCTTTTTGGGAATCTGATCAGGACGGTGTTCCGATTGGAAAGGTGTCATAGCTCACACTCCATTGCAGAGCCATCGTTACACCTTGGTTTTAATGTTATGGCTGATCGGTTACATCTGACATCACTGAAAACGTTCATGCTGATTCTAAATATTCTAACAGGAAGGCGTCGGTGCGTCGCTGGGCTGTTCTGCCGACTTGACAGAATGTGACAGGTGGTTCTAATGTTATGGCTGACATGTGCAGGTTTTTTTTAAATTAGCCATTAGAATAAAAACAGCAGTGATTTCAAGCGATCTTTGCTCGCCGTTACTCTCCAGGGCCTTTTGGCCGAGTAATGACGAGACATTAAAGCCTCGCGTATGACAGCGAGTCATCACAATCACGCGCCGGCGGCGCCGCTCTGGAAATTGATATTCAGCGGCTATTATGACGGAAAATTGGCGTTAAAAAAAATGCTTTGTAGAATTTGATCCACTGTCGCCTGCACTTCAATCGAATGGCCATTTGTTCAACAGCCTCCTCTCGCCGTCGGACCGCCAGAACATTAAAGCGGTCTCGTAACAGAGACTTTGTCCCAGACGTGGTTGTAAAGATAAATTCCCAGCCGTGCGCTATCTCTCTCCGCACTGCGGACGTTTTTCATGAACAAGACAGAAAAATAGCGTCACATGATCGAGGTCATCGGTGGAAAACGCTGACTGTCCACTTCTCCATAAGGGCGTTTCTTAAACCTTGAGGGCGCCGTGAGGTTCTCCAGGATGGGAAAGCATTTAGTTTGTATTAGAACACCTTTGACTTTGTCCTTATGAACTAAATGATATAATATTTAATGCTTGGTTTCCTTTTTTCCAGCACAACCTGACCTCTTTGACCTCATCGTTGTTTCTTCACTTTAACACACTGTGTTCACATTATGACCCAAAAACAAACAAACGTTACGCCATAACTCAAAATCTCTTTTAGGGATCATTTTGAAATT
Source organism: Lophius piscatorius (assembly GCA_009660295.1). Classification (NCBI taxonomy): domain Eukaryota; kingdom Metazoa; phylum Chordata; class Actinopteri; order Lophiiformes; family Lophiidae; genus Lophius; species Lophius piscatorius. The sequence goes on from VRLP01009393.1 coordinate 3,547, forward strand.
TTGTCCCCACATTGACCTTAGTGCGAGGAAGAACTGGAGTGATTGTGGGACTGCTGGGCTGTATTTTTCCGACACAAGGTGGAGCTTTGTCTTTAAAATAGTCACAACATCATTTCTCGTCGTGTTTTACGCCGATAGTTCATATTTTACTCACTAGGGGGAGTTTTTTTTTCTTTTTCACAAAAAAACTGTTTTTTTTGGAAATAAGTACCTAACTGTTATTTTTAATTTGTTCCAATTTTGTTTTTCTTTACCAACAAAAAAGAAAAAGTTTTTCAATCTTAACTTCATGATTAATGTGAGGAGTTCAATCGGAGGTTTTACTGGTACAATGCAGGGGTTTGGGGAGTCTTACCTTCGCTGTCAGGGACGACAGCGTAGTTGTTGTTGTTGTTGTTACTTCTCCTTCCAGCCATCTTCTCTCCGTCCTCCAGCTCCTTCTGCTCTCTCCCGTCTCCTCTTCCTCCTTTAACCAGGTGTCTTACACACCTGCACCTCTCTGAGTTGTGAGGCATCATGGGAAATTTAGTGTTCTCCATTTGGGGGCCGTACAGGCTGTTGTGTGGGAATGTAGAATCCATCTACACTGTAAAAACTAGAAAACTGTTAACTGGAAACAAATATTTAAGTTAAGTACAAATACTTCATTTATTCACGTCACAAGGGGAAATCATTTCATAATAGTTGTTAATGCTACAGGAACAAAGTAATGTCAGCATCATCCATCTTTAAGAAATAATATTTATCCACTGTTTCATGTTTATTTCATTATTTTCTATTGTTATTTGAAGAATGTTCAAAATTCAGCCACAAACAGGAAGTTTATAACGTTTATATCCCCGTTTTAAATAGATTTATTGACTCCAAACGTCGGAGGAGGAGATTTTTCTGCCTCCTTCAGATGGAAGGCCTTGTTTACAAATGTGCTTGTGAACAAAGAAAACGGCATTTATCTGATATCACAGAGGGAACAAAGACGTGGTGGGCGTCGCTGTTTGTGGCGATAATGTTGGCGTTGATACGCCGGAAAAAACAATGAGTGTTTGCTGACAGAACTGTCGGAGCAAAGGTTTCAGAAAAACTGAGTAAAAATAAAGCTTTCACCGCTATCTGAGGAAGCCGAGGAGGGAGAGGAGAGTGGGAAGAGGAAGGCAAACAGAAGAGACAAAGTAGTGTGAGAAGAATAAAAGAAGAGCAAGTGGGTGGAAGAGAAGAGAGAGAGAGCAACAGAGAGAGATAGAGAGAGAGGGAGAGAGAGAGAGAGAGCAACAGAGAGCGATAGAGAGAGAGCAACAGAGAGAGATAGAGAGAGAGGGAGAGCAACAGAGAGAGATAGAGAGAGAGGGAGAGAGAGAGACAGAGAGAGAGAGAGAGAGAGAGAGAGAGACAGAGAGAGAGAGAGAGGGAGGGAGAGAGAGACAGAGAGAGATAGAGATAGAGAGAGAGAGAGAAAGAGATAGACAGAGAGGGAGAGAAGGAGAATGATAGAGAGAGAGAGAGATAGAGACAGATTGAGAGAGAGAGAGAGAGAGAGAGAGAGAGCAACAGAGAGAGATAGAGAGAGGGAGATAGATTGACAGAGAGGGTGAGAGAGAGGGGGAGAGAGAGACAGAGAGAGAGAGACATGGAGAGAGAGAGAGAGCAACAGAGAGAGATAAAGAGAGAGGGAGAGAGAGAGACAGAGCGAGAGAGAGACATGGAGAGAGAGAGAGAGCAACAGAGAGAGATAAAGAGAGAGGGAGAGAGAGAGGGAGGGAGAGAGACAGAGAGAGATAGAGATAGAGAGAGCGAGAGAAAGAGATAGACATAGAGGGAGAGAAGGAGAACGATAGAGAGAGAGAGAGATAGAGACAGATTGAGAGAGAGAGAGAGAGAGAGAGAGAGCAACAGAGAGAGATAGAGAGAGGGAGAGAGATTGACAGAGAGGGAGAGAGATTGACAGAGAGGGAGAGAGTGAGAGAGAGAGAGTGAGAGAGAGAGAGGCTGGTGTTTTTCCTGCATCAGCTGCTTTAGACGGCTGACTGTTGGATGATGTGAATAAAGAGTCTTTTAATGCGACCTTTGAACTCTATTTGATGTGAACATGTCACTCCCTCCCCCTCAGAGTGAGGTCACTCTCTAAACATTCCCTCCGTTTAGTCTCAGGGAGGGCGGCATGTTTTCATATTTTCATTTTTTCACCTGGATCCTGACGGATTACTTACCGTAATCAAATGAACGAGACTGAGAGATCTCCAGGTATGAGATGTATGCTCCACACACGAAATACACTGCTGCAAAGAAAATCAAGCGCTCCTTTGACCACTGCCTTACCAATGACTGCTGTTTTCCTGCATCAGGCTGTCTTAGCAATGGGATACGATGAGATCAGATGAGATCAGATGAGATCAGATGAGATACGATGAGATGATACAAGATGAGGTAAGATAAGATAAGATGAGATACAATTAGATGAAATAATACAAGACAAGATAAGACGGTGAGACAAGATGAGATGAGATGAGATGAGACGAGATGAGATATGATGAGATGTGATGAGCTGAGATAGGATATACCTTTATTAGTCCCACACTAGGGACAGTTCTAAATTTGTCCAAAGACATGTGTTCTACACACATTATGAGTAAACACAAACAGCAGGAAGTAGATCACCATCGGAGGCTGTAGCCTCCAACATCCTGTATGAGGTGTTTTGGGATCCAAAGGAGAATTCACTTCCTGGAGATCAGGTTCATGACGGAAGATTGGAGGATTTTATTGGAGGAGGTCATGTGTTCCAGGATCAAGGTGTCCAACAAAGGTGCAAAACCTTTGTTGGACTGGATGGTATTATGGGATGGCAAAAGGGCAGGATAGTAGGAAACTAGTAGCTTTTACAAAAAACCCCCCGCTCAGCCTCATTTCAGGGTATTTTAACATTCAGCTCACAATCGATGCACTTGAAGCTCCTTTGAGGCCACTTTGGTTTCAATATCACATCGTGTCTCACAGGAACTTTGTCAAAACACCCCAAAAAAAAAAAAAAAGGGCGGCTGTGCGGCGGCGGGAACAGAGAGCAGAGCGTGGCAGGAGAAAAGAGAGATGCTGGGAGGACGGAGGTCGTCTCTGTCTCAGTTTGAATCAACTGTTCAACAGTACCGGAGCCAGAACAGATACCGCTAAAGGACTGGATCACAGCTCCACACCACAACACCAACAAAAGGAATGTTAGAAGAGAATTTTCTCTTGTTCTTTTAACTCTTAGTAGCGGCGCTTCTAACAAAAACCAAAAAAAAAGGGACGTCATGAGATATTTGAGTTGAGAGTCTCTGTAGTGACTTCAAACGTGGCGCCGACAGCGGACTGTAAGTTTAGCGGATCAATTTTTTTAATCTGGCACCGTGACAGACAACTGAGGTCATCGCTGCTGGGTTGTTTGATGTCGGTCAGCCATAACATTAAAACCACCCGTCTAACATAACCCCTTTTTCTTTGCTGCTCTGCGACGCCCTTCGTCTTCTGATCCATTTCTATCAGAACCAGCATCCACAGACGCCAACTACCCATCCATCTCATAACCCTATCATGACCTTATCCCCACTTCACCACTTGTCCTGTCTGAGGTCGCTTGAGTAGGTGCTTACCATCCGTCGCTCTGGAGGTTGAGCGGTCGGAAGGTCAGGGGTCAGATCTCTGGTTCTGCCTTCCATGACGGCCTCCTCTTCCTCTATGAAGGACGGCTCATGTTGTAAATCTGCGAGAGGTTGGGTAGACGGGACGGATGATATGACACTGCAAAAAAAGGAATTTCATGATATTTAAAAAAAAGCCTTTTTTCTATTTAAAGTCTCAAAAGAAAACGTTTTTGACATCAGAGAAATAATCTCATTTTAATCAGATCTACCCTCCATTTCTTTCTTGTCAGATATTCCAGCTAATATCGAGCAAAGTTTAATCCAGAATATCCCAGAAGAAGAACAATCTATCTTTTCTTTCCTCATTTGAAGAAGAAAGAAACTATTTGGATGAAGTTATAGATTCTATTCTTATAGATTGTCTCTCAATCACATGTTCGGCAGCTTGACGGTTGAAGACCAGCATCCTAAGTGTTGTAGGGTCCTTGAGCAGGACCCTGAACACCAATGCATGCGCTCTACGTGCCTCACAGGCTCCGCCCACTGCACCTTACAGACTCCGCCCACTGCTGATCAGGGATGGCTCAAATGCAGAGATATTATTATTATTATTATTATTATTATTATTTCACTATGTTTTGCCGTTTGACTAAAAATGTGATCATTAAGGAGACATTATCATAACATTTCAGCGTTTCTGTCCAGTTTTAAGGTCCATTACGAGGTTCCAGAACACAGATTTATACTTTTTTTTGAGAATTCCAGCCAAGAAAAACTTTCTTACCCCACTGGCAGATTTTCTTTTTGCTATTTTTATATTTTAAGAATAATCGGCTTCTTTCTCGTATGGTTGTGTTTGCAGACATAAAGTCCGTTTACGATTAATCACTGCAGACTGGGATCATTCCAGCCGGACCTGCAGTTCTGGTGATGGTCCAACTCAGACTTCAAGTCTTCACAAAGCTTTGTCAAAGCTGCTCCGATCCTCACGCTTGTCTAATAAGCCCCACCCACTGCCAGGAACCATTCTAACGTATTAAATGTTATTCTGGCTCTCCTGTGGTTGTAATGATATGGGTGATCTGTGTAATCGTTAGTTTTCTGCTCAAATCTCAGCCAGTTTTCTGTTTAAGATTCGTCTCACAAAAGAAAAAGACCGAGACAAAAAAAATGAAGTTTACCGTTATGAGTTTGAAATATCGCTTTTTTAAAATCCCGTTCTTCAGGTTTAAAATTTCACCTCCACCCATCTCTGCACCATTCTCTCCACCCACCATCAGGGTTCCGTCTGGATCTCAAGGTTCCCCATCTCTCCGTCTCTCCGTTTTGGTTTACTGCATAAACAAAGCAGACAATCGGTACATTGAGTTTTTGTAAGGATTTATCTGCTGCCCTCTAAACATCTGGGCTCGTCTTTGGAAAACGCAGCTCGTGGGAGGCGGAGCCTTTTGTTGGAATCCGTCATTCAGGCTTCTTTCTCACAAATTAGAATCTGAACGTTGACTTTGAGACCTTGTGGCTCGAGTTTTTATTTGCCAAAATGCTTAGACTCAATTAAAGCAGACAATCGAGTCTTTGAAAGTGATTCTGTTTACGACTGAAAACCTGTCATCAACACTTTCTGCTTCTCGCTAATGTCCACAAACTTTACTTGGCCTCTGAGGGGAACAGAACCAGACTGTTTGGGTTTTCAGGGAGACTGATTTGAACAGCAGTGAGTCTGACGTGGTTCTAGCAGAAAAATCTAATTGTAATTTCAACATTAAAGTCCTTAAAATGTCACAAAGGCCTTCATCTTCACCAGAACCTCCTCTGGTGCCCACATGGGTCGGGTCCACTTTCAGACTGCAGCTTACATTCACACTGAACTCAATGGGGATTTTTGGGTTTTAATCCACACTTTACTCTCCTCACTGCTTTCGTTGCAAACGATTACATCATCAGAGTCGCTGGTCGCGTTTTTAGGAATAAAGTACGAATAAAATAACCCATTGCACAAACGCATCCGGCTCCAAGGCTGCGTTGGTTCTGAATCGTTCTACTGATGCAGGAATGTATGAAAATTAAAAAAAAAACTAAAATAAGATTATTTCTCTAATGTTTGTTTAGAGAAGAAAATCGAGATACATTTTAGCATTTTTTTTTTACTTTCATGAAATTCGTTTTTTGCAGTGTACATATCACCTGTCCCGTCTGCCCAACCTCTCAAAGTACTTTATCACATGAGCCATCATTCATACAGTGGCGGAGGAAGAAGCCGTCATGGAAGGCAGAACCAGGGATCCAACCCCTGACCTTCCGATAATAGGCGACCGCTCAACCTCTGGAGCGACAGAACAACTGGTGAACCGGGGATAAGGTCATGATAGGGTCATGAGCGCCTCATTTATCTACGGGGATAGAAAGCTAGTTGGCGTCCAGCGTATGCTGGTTCTAATAGAAATGGATCAGAACACACAGTGCATCACACAGGAGAAAAAAAAAGGAGGCGATGTTAGACAGGTGGTTTTAATGTTATGGCTGATTGAATATTCAAATAACCCAGCGGTGATGACCTCAGTCGTCAGTCATGCTGCCAGATAAAATAATCAGAAAGTTTTCTAACCCTAACCTCCTCAGGGAGATTTGTGATTGGAGGGTCGCTGCCCTGAGCCGCAGCAGGAGTGGATGCTGGTGGTGGTGGCTGATGACACTGCTGAGACTTTTGATGTTGATCGATCCGCCCGGACTGGGCGGCGCTGGGGAGGTAGAGGACACGCATTAACCTGATGAACCTGAACTCATGGCTTTGCATTGACTTTGTTAGACATGTTTTTACAACAAATCTAGAAAAAATCCTCCTGTCCTCTAACCAGACAAACACAACCAGGTTTTATTGTTTTGGTCTCAGCAAATTCATGAAATATATGATTTTAGGTTTCAGTAGTTTTACAGTGAAGGTAGGACTTCCTCCCCTGGGGCATCACTTCCTGTGTTTTGGCCAATAGCAGATCAGCGTGAAACGAAGAAGCAGATTGAAATCCACTGATCCAAATTGATTGAATAGATCCCGCCTCCAGAGGAGGAGGGTGAAGTCTGTCCTCCTGTCCTCTCTACTTCACATAGACTGCCTTTCACCTTGCTGCGCTGTTAGAGCACCATCTGATTTTCTTCCTGAAAAGACATAAAAATGATTTTATAGATGATGTTGAGATCTGGTAATGGTTTATTTCAACCTCTCACACTTTTTTATAATTCCTCAAAACTGATGACGAGGGTCCGACTGGGACACAAGACGGGTGGAGAATAGTTGACCGGCATTTGTGATGAGAAATCATAGTGGTAGTCACTCCACCCATCAATCTTCTGTAATGGCTTGTCCTCAGAAGGATTGTGGGTATCTGGAACCCATCCCAGCTGACATTGGACGAGAGGCAGCATACAAGTGGGACAAATCTCCAGTCCATCACAGGAGCCCAGGGGGAACCGGAGAAAGGGGAAACACTTTCATAAATGAATGTGAGAACGGCGCTCATTCATGTCAGACGCTGCTCATACATCGTTCCAGGCGGAGAAGCTCAAACAAAACTTTCCACTGATGGAAGATTCGCTGAAAAGGGCCATTTATAAAACTGGAAAAAAATGTTTTTTTATATGTATTTATATATATTTAATGAATAAATCCCAGTATCTTTTAATCAAAAGTTAAGTATAAAACTCAAACTGCTCCCAGGAGGCTCTCTGGTGTTTAAGAGCCAATAAACACATCAGCTACTATAAACACATATTTTATCTGTACTTTAAACTCACGTTTGATCTGGATTATGATCTGGATCTGACACCACAGTGTAAACCCTCAGAGACGTCGACGCCATAAATACATGCGAGTTATTCACCTGGATTTACATAAACAACTTTAATTTAAGATACACGAAGCCTTGAATGGTCTACGTAGCCAGAGGGTCGTTGGGTCGGGACCCAGATCAACAGCGTGTAAACACAGGCAGAACTTTCATACCTGACACTGAGGTGCTAAAAGAGGTGACCCTGAAGAGGTGACCTCTTCAGGGTCACCTCAGCAGATCATCTGTTTCCATCCATAGTTTCTGCCGGTGCCCTTCTGGCTAACAGAACCAGCGGTGGTATTTTTTAGCCCGGGCCCCGAAAATGTCCGGTTCTAAAATCAGTTTCCGTCATATTGGTTTGGAATTGGTTTTACATTCGAGTGACCTCTCAAAAACTACTGGGGGAAAACTCACATCCTTCGCCACCATCTATCTACAAGTTTTAAAGGCATCTTCACTAAACTTAAACTCTTGCGGGTTAACGGGCCGCTAGCTGTTCATTAAAACGTAAAACATTTAATTTCCAGTTGCAACTAAGTGATTATATGACAGGGCAGGACTTTCATCCAACATTTTAAAAACCCTCGGAGGAAGTACTTTAAATAAAACCCCTGGAAACGCTTAAAAACACACAAAGATCGCACGTTTCATTCAATATGGCCGACTTCCTGTATAGGCTAATGTTGCAGCATCGGAGACGTTCCTCCCTCGCTCTCTCTCTCTTTCTCTGCTCCCTCTCTCTCTATTCCTTCTGTCTCTCTCTCTGCTCTCTCTCTCTCTCTCTCTTTCTGCTCTCTCTCTATCTCTCTCTCTCTGCTCTCTCTGTCACTGCTCTGTCTCTCTCTATTCTTTCTCTCTCTCTCTCTCTACCTGCGGGTGATGTCTCCTCCTCTCACGCCGTCTGCTGTGTTTGTCTGGGATTAATGACTTTTCTCACCCACACACGAGCACAAACCCACGCAGACGGTCATATGGTAGAGTTAGTTTGACAGATTGTCATCAGAATTCTGTAATGGGACTCAACCACACACACACACACACACACACACACACACACACACACACATACACACACAGACAACAGAGTGACCCCGGGGGGGGGGCTGATGATTAACCTGAGTCTTGGTTAACAGTCGAGGCAGCAGGAGGTCTGATGAGACTGAGAAGGAAAGAAGGTGTCTCTCTCTCTCTCTCTCCCTCTCTCTCTCTGTCTGTCTCTCTCTCTCCCTTTCTCTGTCTCTCTCTGTCTGTCTCTCTCTCTCTCTCTCTCTCTCTCTGTTTGTGTTTCTTCGTCTCATTTCACACTTCCTGATGGATCTGTTGCACCGAGTAACAAAGCCTGTGATGAAGACTGATGAGCATAATTTGTGAACAGCGGCGGGACAATTACCCTCCGAGTTAAAGAGGTGAAGTCACGACGATCGGCAACAATCTCCTCAACAGGTTCGCCGGGACGGTCTTTCTATCAGAACCTCTCCGCTATCCAAGAACCCGGGTCACAGTAGGAATGCGATGTTTGAACACAGAATCTCGACTCAGTCCGATTCTTTTATTTATTTAGTTTTGCTGCAAAGGAGGAGCAACATTTCCGTCGGTCAGAGACGTGTCGTTGTCTGGAACGCTCAAAGGTTGAATCCGTTAAAAAATCATTTTACGATCCAGGTTCACTGTATGTACCTGGACTGTTTCACTGTGTGAACCTGGACTGTTTCACTGTGTGAACCTGGACTGTTTCACTGTATGAACCTGGACTGTTTCACTGTGTGAACCTGGACTGTTTCACTGTGTGAACCTGGACTGTTTCTCTGTGTGAACCTGGACTGTTTCACTGTGTGAACCTGGACTGTTTCACTAAATGAACCTGGACTGTTTCACTGTGTGAACCTGGACTGTTTCACTGTATGAACC
>VRLP01009394.1:0-12891 GCA_009660295.1 Lophius piscatorius
CACTAATAAACTAGTCAAAACATTTTATCACTAATAAACTAGTCAAAACATTTTATCACTAATAAACTAGTCAAACAAAAGTTTATCACTAATAAACTAGTCAGACAAAAGTTTATCACTAACTCCATTTTTTGCTAATTGAATAACCATCTTCTATCTCAGCATAAATTACTTTCTACAAATTAAAACGAAAACATTTCATTTCAACATAAATGCATAGAAACAAATAAATAACTATATACATATCAAAATAAATTTCCATTTGTGACTAAATAACCTCTCAAAATAAATACTTTGCACTTACGCTAATTCATATTGCGTTATCACATAAGGATCTGTCGCGGACACAGATTAAGATTCCACTATCTCCCAAACTTTTGCAGGATTATGATTAATATGTGACCAAGAGGTCAGGAGCCTACCTAAGAACTGCATCTCCCATTCCCTCACGCTCTCCATCTGTACAGCGTTGAGGTCTGACAGGTCGTCGTACTCGTCCCTCAGGGCGTCTTTCTCCAGGCAGAAGGTGGCGAGGCCTCTCGAAGCATCCCGGCCTGCAAATATGCCGTATGGACCATCTGAGGAGAAGAAGACAGAAGTCACCATGAATGAGAGTTTAATCTGAGCCGTTTCTCACTACATCGTCACTTGGACTCTTACAAACTGTATTTCTGTAGTCCGAAACTGACTGGGGATCAACCGGGGGTCAGTTTAAAACTTATCTAAAGAGATTAAAAGTAGTAAAACATTCATTTGTTTGGTAACTACCACGTTAATGCCACCTGCCAACCACTTGAATAAAGCTTGGATATTTAAGAGTTCAAGCTGACATTGGGCAGCAGGGGAAAACCCCCCCCCCCCAAAAAAACTAAGGATGACTCAGCAGAAATTCTTTCATCAAGATGCTGATATTAGAGCTTCCAGATGTTTTACATGTGGAAGTGATATTGTAACGTGACGGGAAGTATCGTCTGTGCTTTCACTTCTCAAGAGTCTTAAAACGCTCTTCAATAATGCACAGGAGTTAAACTGAACAGAAGCTTTTAGTCCAGTAATCTATCCGTGGGTCAGGAAATTAAAACAGAAACTGTTCTGAAGATGAATAAGTTGCATCAAACATTTCATAGTAGGGCCGGGTGATTAATAGTAAAAACAACGCAATCTCTATTCAGACGTAAACGCCGTTTCCTTTCTGAAGTACGACGACTCTGCAGCTTTTTAATTCACAACATCCGTAGCAGCACCTGTACTTTTCTCCTTCGGCCAATGAGAACACGGCATTAGATCACATGACGCTGAGAAAAATACAAATAATAAAGATAATAATAAATACTTTTTTTTTTTTGGACTAATGGAAGATAAAAGACAAAAATGCCACAGTAGCAGCCGCAATAATATTTAAATGATCTTTTGACGTGCTCCTCCAGTGTTGTTCACCAGAAGGAAAAGAGCCGTGCATAAATCTAAACTCCCTTCACGAAACTTGGAGAACAGCTTGTGTTCCGACTCCCCGGTACAAGCCGGGCCTTGCCCTTTAAGAAGCTGGCCTTAAGGGTATCGTGAACCTCTGACCCGGGGGATTATGGGAGTTGTAGTTTGTTGTTACAAGTGTAGCATTCAAGAGCATGCTGGAGAATCTCCTTCCTGTCAGAAGTGTATTTTACAGTGAGGCTTGTGTGTTTTTTCTGGTTGTTAAAAATAAGGAGCTGGTTCTCTGCTCCAGACGAGAGCCACAGCTAAGCTAAGCTAGCGTAATACACCAGAGCTCTCATCGTGATGGTTCGGGGTCTGAGAGGACCACTAACATCAGATAACAACAGCAACAACAACAAAATCACGTAACGAATCGTGTGGCAGTGACCACAATCTTTCTGACTGTCGGAATTTTCAAATATTTCGATAAGTTAAATATTTTGAGTGTTTATGCATAAAATATTTTAAACACTAGAAAAACAAGATGTTTTTTATTGTTTTGTTTAAAACAGAAGCATGGAAAGATGAGGATAAAAAAAAAAAAAAAAAAAAAACGCCCCTAATATTATTATATTTATCTATATTTTGCCGTCAAAAAATATGATGATATTTTAAACATATATTTTCGGCATTTTTGAAAAACTTAAATATAATTGACAACACAATCACAATTGACATATTGTCTACATGTTTTATGTTGTATGTATTGTTTTTCTTAAAATCTTGTTTTCTTTATTTGCCAATGTGTTAAAAAAAACACTTAGTTACAGCTTTTTTTCAGCACACTCACTAAATACTGTGACAACACGAATAAATATTCATATCTATAAATATTCATAGAAATGTTACAGCACCTTTGTGTTTGATATCACAAATATAAACAAAACGCTTCTGGAGTCATCATTAGAGCAGAATTATATTGTGATGTTATTTAAGTAGCGTGGAATAAAGAGGCGTTTCTCTTCTTTAGTTAATTTTTGTTAAACTTTACAGCTGATAAGAGGACGAGTCACCAGATAGAGTTTGATGCAAACGACGACTGAAAGGGAACTTAAGGTAAAAGATAAATCTTCACATGGCAAGGCTTAAAATTATTTCATTTGCAAGAAATGCAAATGAGGCGTACGTTTTGTTTTTATTACCTTAAATGCGACCTTAGTCACAAGAGAGTTTCATTTCGCCGATGTATTCTTTTGTGCGTTTACTTCTATGATTTTAAACTCATAAAGATAAAACAGGCACTCATTCATGAGAAAAAAAAAATCCCATCTTCAATAGTTGAGTATATTTATGTTACAAACCTCGTCGGCAAACTCTGAGGGCAGGAGGAAGAGAACCCATAAAATAACCGCTCATTAATGTAATCGGGGTCAAAGGTTGAATAAATCGTGATATTGATCTCAGCTCTATACTGAATATATAGACGTAGATATGTTACCCAGTCATTTGTTAATTAATCTATGATAATAACTGTCAGCTGCAGCTTTGAACACCTCCGACTGCTGCATAATAAAATTCACATTATTTGTTGTTTCTTTACTAGAATCCAGACATTGTGGGCTCGTACCATTTCTTTTTAAGGCCTTTTTTAACATCCACAGGTGTAACTAAAACTACAGCTCATTTATTGACGTTTGGTTCGGGTTTGTAATTTAAAAAAGGGAAGATGTCTTCTGAAGGGATTACACTTTAGAGGAACTGAGCCGGTGGAGCTAAACACACTCATTAGTTACGTTTATTACGCCACAGCTGGTCACCAACTCAGATTTGGGATCTTTGGCTCATTTCAGGAAGAACATTGTTTAAATTTGGAGAAAAGAGTCGACTGGTATCAGGTCCATATCTATTAACACAGTTTTGAAGTCGACCAAGTTTCAGATTTCTGCGTGAAAAACACAGCAGGGGCTGCCTTTGAAATATCGTACGCGGCGCTGTAGCGCCAATATTGCGACACCCCTTCCTCAGAACCATTCCCAATAGCTGAGGTCATGAGCGCTGACATCCCTGGCAATTTTCGTCATGACTGACGCGTCAGCGAAAGTTTCATACGTTTTTTTGCGTACGCCAAAGTCCCTAAAAGGCGACTTGTTTGTTGAAAAAATAGAGATCTCCGTACGCTACGATAAAGTCCTCGCACTGTTGATGCTCAGGCTCTAGTAAGTCCAGCTTTGCAGAACGGGAATAAATGACATTTAAGCCTGTTTGTGGAAAGGGATACATTTAAATGATAGTCTTTAAACGTCAGTCCCTTTTACAGGAACATCAATTAGGTTTCCATCCATCCATCCATCCATCCTCGGGGGATGATCTTCTCCACGATCTACCAGAACATCATCTGACCAGCATGTGAAAACTCTGCATACCCTCAGATGTTCTTCTCTTCATTGTGAAACAGTCCAGTGTTCAAATGATCAACATGAAGAAAAGAGGCTTTATCACTCTAACGATTAGATATGCCACTATATTGCATAACTCCGGCCGAGTGACGGCTGCACACCCACTGATCTCACCGACTATTATTCAATTCTTCTGGTTTTATAACGTCATGGATTGGACTCAGAAGAGTCACAGCTCTACCTACATGTCTTTAAAATCAGCCGTAAAACAAATGACGGCACTTAAAATCCCGATAATTGCAACAAAGTCCTGCAGGTTACCGTGACAAACTTTTAAATAAAGAAAATACTTAAAATCACAAAAACTCTCTTTGCAGAATCTGAACCCAAAGAATATTTGGTTGGTTGGTTTTTAAGGTCTGTTAGCAGGATTACTCAAAGGTTTTGACCATAAACTGATCAGCCATAACATTATAACCCCATGCCAGGGGAACATTTCGTCCTGAAAACCGACATCTGTGAGGGTCTGGGCAACTTTGACGTGGGACAAAGTGTAATGTCTTCCACAACTGGGTCAGAGCAGGTCTTATTTGGTTTTACCAGTCTGCAGTGGTGATTACCTTCCAAAAAAGGTCTAAGGGAGGACCTGATCATGGCTGCCAAACAAACACTGAGCGCCTGTGGGGAGAAAATACCCTGCCTTTGTTGCTAAGAAAGTTAATTCTGTTTCTGACAGAAAGCTATTGGAATTCACGGTATTTGGTTGCAAAAAAGGAACTTACACAATACTAGGCAGGTGGTTTTAATGTTATGGCATAACAGTGTGTATACATATATATATATATATATATATATATATATATTTGGGAAAGGTAGGCCTTAAGAAAAATCCATACTAGTTTGGTCGTGACCCAGATTATTATCCACCTGAATTTAGTTGTTTGAAGAGGAAAAGACATAATATGCTCTGAGAAAATACATTTGAATCTAAGAAAATGAGTTTGAAAATCTTATACATGTTTTTATTACGACCTGTTGGGCCTACAGCAGTGCATTTTATTTTGGTGTGTGTAAGACCCTCCTCTCACATCTGCTCTTGACCCAAACCCGCCCACGCTCAGTTTTTAACGGTCACACGTAAACGAGAGCATTTGCCCCCCCCCACTTCCTGGCCTCCCTCCACTGGCTGTGTGTCATTTCAAGATTTTACTTTAATCACTGATTGAATCAGCCCCATCTTACAACTCTGACATCCAACAAACTTATACCCCCCTGAGGTCTCTGAGTCCCCCTGACCAACTGTCTCTGGTTGTTTCTATGACAAACCTGAAAACGAGGAGTGGCTGAGCTTTTTCTGATGCAGCTCCCAAACTGAAGTATGTTGCCCCTGCAGGTAAAACCGGGCCCCAAACCGCCCGTTTTTAAACCATGCTTCAAAACTCTTTTTCAGTCCTTGGAATTTAACCCAGAGGGAGGTTTGTTTAGTTGTTTTTTTGTGGCATTACTGTTTTTCTTTCACCTAAACTGTGTTTTTATTGTGTGGCTATACCATTTATTGACTGTACAGAACTTTGTTCAACTTTGTTGTTTTAGAAATGTGGTTAAAAATAAACAGAATCCTGCTACTTACAATTACGTTATTTTCTATTATTCGTAGTATTCCTTAAAAATGTTAACACCAGACTAAAAGCCAATTCAAAACCTCACTTTAAATAATCAAAACTTTTACTTAAATTTAAAAGTAAAATGAATGATTGTGCAGTTAAACGGCCTCTTCCTCATGCATGAGTTTAATTTCTGACATTCCCAGAAACATTTTTTTGTGGTAGGCTTCTTCATTTCCACGTATCTGCCAGCATGTCAAAATTAGAGATATACTGCATATGAAATTTAAAGTGAAGTACGCGGGTAACATAAAAGAAAAAGCAAAATACAGGAAGTTCCATTTTAAATCAAGATTGTCCTGATCCCAAGGAAGAAGGCGATTACCACAAACTTGTATAAAAAGATCCCCCTATCATAGAATAGTTAGAAATCCAAAGAGAGAGATTTATACCATGGGGAAAAAAAAGGACCTATCCGATCAGACGGAGAGAAAACATGTTTGTCAAAAAGGCATCACTTTTTTTTTAGGATCTATGATACTGTGGAAAACGGCCTCTAAAATTAAATGAGATGTTTTTAGATTAATATACATTATATGACACATTAAAATGTAGGTCTTTGTTTCTGCTGTAGTTGCTAAAAGTTGAGGTAATTGAACAACTTCAAGCTTCAGGTGTAGCTTCACCTACAGATGAGAACATGCCGAGATCATCACTTAACTTAGAGACTCACATATCTCTGAAAAGTTACATTTTCATATGATCGGTTTTCAGTTCTGTTACACATTCCAAACATTTGATCGATATTGATAAGATAGATAAAGAACACACACTTAATCCTTCATTTATCACATCACATATCATTATCACATATATATGTTGTTGGTTAGGACAGGTGTGAGTAAATATAATCATGAAAACTAACTTTTCGACAAAAGTAGTGGAGCGTTACAACGGTACAGCATTTTCTCCGATATGTAGCGAAGTAGTATGAAGTATTAAGAAGCCTAGAAGAGATAATCGAGTACTTGTACCTCAACTTAGAATACTACTCGAGTAAATGGACTTGGCTACTGTCCGACCCTGAGATATCTGAAATTGAGTGTCGTGGCGGATTGAGTCAGCAGCTCGGCTCGGTCCTGTGGGCGTGGAATGGCAGATGTGACATGTGAAACTGCAGGAATAAATTTAGTTTCTTACAGAGTCGATGGGTTAGTGTGGCAGCTCAGAGGAAAGTAGAGTACCAGGGCAACCACGCAATAAAGAATTAAGAGTGCAAATAACGGATATTTCTTCTTTCCATTTTGCTTTCCTGGGTTAACTTTATCGCATATCAACAGAACAGAGATATAATACGTTGAATAAGCCTGGAGATAAAAATATCGATAGTTAACTCTGAGGTTAATATGTACTAATTTGACAACACGTTGACACGCAGGACTGTAAACAAGCGCGCGACGTGTCTGCACGAGGGAACATGCTAATGCTTAATATATTAGACCCAGACTGACCGAAGTCGAACCAGAACACTTTAAATTAAACCTTATCTGAGTTTAAAGAGTGTTTTAACACCAACTAGGACTCCAGACGCTAGCTTGCTAACAGCTAGCATCTCAATTGACAGACAAAGCCATGGAGCTGAGTTAGCATCCACCAGACGTGTCACCCTCCCGCCCGCCCACTCACCTCTACCGTAAAACTTCTTCCCGCTAGTCACGTCGAAGACTTTCATGTTGACGGCCATGAGGATTCGGGGGTTCTGGACTCCGTCGTACTCCCGCAGCTGCTCCAGAGTGAAGTCCCGTCTCCTCATCTTGGGGAGAGCCGAGGCCTCGTCACCCGCGGCCGCGTCACTGACGAGCCGCCTGCCCCACCGCCGATACACGGCAAAACACACCGCCGCCAGCACAACCAAAATACCGATATTCAGCGACATCCCGACCAGGCCAAACCCGTCAGACTCCTCCGCTGCTCCCTGCGTACCGCTAGTGTCAACTGGTCCGCTCGAACTGTCTCCATCGTCCGCCATACTGCACGGTTAGCGCCTGCCCGCCCCTGGACTGATGCTACGTTCACGTCCTCTCAGGAATAACGGCGAATGCAAAGTGTCCTCCTTAATGCAAAAATGAAGGGCTGCAACGAAGGAACGCTTTCACCATCAGCTACTCCACTGGTTGTTTTTTTTCCCCTCCGAAGAATCAACTTTTCGACAGACTGTCAGCAATAAAATAACAATGCTACCACGTATTCTTCAGCTCAAAGTGGCATTGCATGTCACCAAAAGCCTGAAATCCGGTGGGTGTGTACAAGTTGCATTTAGAATGGAACTTTTAGACCTATTTCATGTTAATGCTGGCAAAAAAAAAAAGTTAACCAGATAAGAAAGAATATCGGAGGGGCAGCGTTTAGCAAATAGGGCTGGTGGATTAATTCGAAAACAAATTGCGATCTCCATTCATATATTTATGTGACCTCATATCTCCTGCAGCATTTTTTTTGCAACATCAGTCGCATTATAAAGAGGTTCCTGTTCTATGCCTCAACCAATGAAGTCGCGGTGTTTGTGTGACGTCACATGTCTGGACGTAAAAGCGGAAGTAGATGAGCTGTCTGTGTCCACAACTATGGGCCGCCCTCTAATTCGCTAGAATTCAGAGGGACACTTGAAAGGAGCAATATTCCCGCCCACAACTGTAGCATGGTGACACTGGACTGTTTATGTTGTTGTCCCTGCAAGGAGAGCGACCATTAAGTGACTAATTAATAATCGCATACAATCCATATTAACTCTATTTCTCTGAAACCAGGAATATACTCAATGAAAAGCTCCCATAGTGACTCAAAATGAAGATAAATACCAGTTAACCTTTTTCTTTCCAAGTCTGTAATAAAACAAGCCCGATTTATTTGTTTCAGTTCCATTTGAACTTAATTCAGACACAATTGGATATGTGGTTGAGAGACTGTAGTGAGATATTAATACAAGATAGATCTCGTGTAGATTTATATGAGCCGATTTGGACATAATCATACATGGTTGGAAAGCAAGGGACAAAAATGTATATAAAAATATATTCCAGTTTAAGCTATCTATAACATCCTGATCAGTCAAAACTAAATTTAAGATATCTAAAAAGGAGTATGTAGATATCTTTAACTAGAATTATGATTCATCAGAATTTTGATGAAGACACCCTTCAAGTAAAATTTGGTCTGGTCAAAATGACAAGGATACCTAGAGGTAGAGTAATGATATGATTATGATCATTATCCCTTTGTAGGGGGGCTGGACTCTGCCTTACAGATAAGGAGCTCAGACATCTGGATGTGAGTTCGGAATGACACGTGTGGTCCAACATGTTAACAGCAGACAGTTGTCGTGGTTGGGGCAACTAATAATGCCGCCTTCCTTTGGAGGTTTTCCAGGCCTGTCCAGCAGGTTGAAGACTCCAGGGTTGACCCAGAATTCCCTGGAGGGACTAAAGGTCTCATCAGCACACCTCAGGATCCTTCAGGATGAGCTGGAAAGCGTGGCTGGGGAGAGGCACGTCTGGAATAGCCCGGTTTTCCTACTGATTCAACACCATAAAGTGGATAAAAATGGATGTATGGACTTTGTTAGGAGGAGTCAAGATCACAAATGCTTTCATCTTTGGTTTTTACATCACAGCATTTCCATTTACCTGTTGATCTCTCTTTCATACAACGGTTCAGAGAAGATAACTCAATGATCATTTTACAGTTTTTTTTCTTTTTAACTTAAGGAGATGATGGAATTCCCCCCACTTAAGTCTCGTGGGGGAAAAAATCCCCGACTGAACAGGTTGGATGACTCCCTTTGAACCAACGTCTTAAAATATTTAAAAGCCGAGACGAGCTGAGTAAGCAAAAAAGAAAGCGGGACAGACCACACAAACGCAAGACCGTACAATCAACTTATTTTATATTTTTTTGCATTTTACAATTCAAGACTCAAAAGGCACTAACATGCATCGCTTTAACCTAAAACACACTCAAAACCACACTACCGATAAGACAAATCACTTCTTAAGATCAAAAGAATAATTGAATCGCAAATCATTTTTTATAGTATTTACATTTTTTTTTCTTTCATTTCAACTCTAAAACCTCTTTTTAAATGCATCGATAAAGTAAAAGGAAAGTTAAAGATGTAAGTGCTCTAAAAGCACTAAGCCTCAAACTTAATACGAAGTAAAACTTCAAAGCTAAAATATACTGTAGTTTCATGACGCTAGCGCACACCCACAATTCCAGCCGACACGTTTCCTTTATTATATTCAATAGCGACAGCCGTTAAAACTGCAATGATTACATAAGACTATTCCATTAAATCAAGTAAATGGAAGGAAAAAAATAAAACAATAAATTATACTACCTACTAGATGTCAAACGGGACTTCAAAGATCCCAGATAAATTTAGTCATCATTTCTGCAGGCTTCAATTAAAAGAAAGAAATAAAACACAAAACCCCCGAACGTGATAGTTTAGCTGTGGCGCCCATCAGTCGGACTCGGGGCGCGTCTGTCAGGGTGCAGCAGCCTCGGGGTCGCTCTCTCGCAAAAAATGAAAAATAAAATGTGTGACACATTTGTGGATCTGATTGTCATGATAAAAGTTACAGATGATATCCAGGTCTCAAGAGAAGAAAGCTTGAAAGTCGTGTCTGTTGGGAAAACGTTCAAAAAAACACATAAATATGATTTTCTTTTTTTTAGTGCAGCTGCTCGCCCGACTGTTTTTCATGCTGAATGAGATTAAGGCACTCAAGACTGTTTAATCTTGGCAAATTAAAATCACAGTTGGACAGGCCGAGAGCCGATTGGAGAGAGTGAAGATCCAACAAACTGGATGAAGATGAAGTGTTTGGCATTTGGGAGAATAAAAAGGCAAAAAAAAAAAAAAAAATGCAGCCAATGCATTTTTAAATACTTTTTTGTGTTTTGTTTTGTTTCGTAAACGTTATGCGCTGGCAGACACATATTCAAAATCACTGCCTATGTTTGCTTGCTTTGCTTTTGAATGAAATACACAGATAATAATCAAATTGAATCGACCGCGCTCGGTCTCTCCTCACTCCCCGACAGTTTGCAGCTGAAAAGCAAACGCTGAGCTCAGAGCTGCTGCTGCCGCCGCCGCCGCCACCGCCGCCGCCTGCTGCTTCAACACTCCTCTATCTAAACCCCCACCGAGAGGAAGAGGCTTCATTTGTTTGGTGCAACACTCTCCTTCTTCCTAGACTCGGGATCCGTCTTCTTTCCCTGGGCGCTGGAGGCTGTTTTTTGGGCGTTGTCCTTTGGTGTGTTCTGCGCGGTGGTGGTGCTGCTGGCGGCGGGTCGGGATGCCTGCGAGGGTTTTGAGGTAGAGTTGGAAGGATGTCGCCGTCGCCTCCCTTCATCCCCGGCCGAGGATGAGTGACATCTCCTCCTTCCTCCCTCCTCTCCCATGGGAGGCTGCGGACACAGAAGTCGCATTAACCACCTGAGACCAGGTCCAACAGGTGCTGATGAGTCCAGTCAAACTTTATTTCCATAGCACATTTGAAAAACAACAAAGGTTGACAAAAGTGCTTTACAAAGTGAAAATCTGCAACGACGAAAACAACAATACATCATAATGGAGTGAAATGTGTTGGGATTATAACTTCCTGATCTAGCTGGGGAGTGAAACCCGGAGAAGTTCAGCTACTGATCCATGGAGAGCTTTAAAAACAAACAACAAAACTTTGAAACGGATCCTGTGACTGACAGGAGTCCAGTGGAGGGAGAGCGGCACAGGTGTAATGTGGTCCCTCTTGTCCTTTCCAGTCACGTGGCGAGCAGCAGCGTTTTCAAACTCCTGCAGGCATCGGATGGATGAGTGGTCTTAGCGCACGTACAAAGAATCACAGCAGTCGAGGCGAGTCGGAACAAATGATGAGGAGGGAGACAGACCTTCACCTCAGCTGAAAGAAGCCAGATTAAACAACCGCAGAAATCTGCCTGTCACATTTTGGAAACATTTGTCTGAGACTTCCTGTGTTTTCAAAAATGACCCCAGGGGCAGCACATATATAGAAAATAGGAAGGAGCCCAAAACAGAACCTTGAGGGACGCCACACTAAGTGATGAACACTGTTGAAGGCCCTGAGGTCTAAAAGCACCAGGAGAACAGTCTCCTGAATCAACCGTTGATAAAAGCTTTGATTAACAGCCCATATCTCAGATTAGATAAACATTCAACTAAGTCTACTTCTCTGCGCTCCGACAGTTTCTGCGCTGAAGGCCAGACGAAGAGCAGCAACCTCATGAGAAATGGAGTCGACTGGTCCTAAACTACCGGCCGTGAAGATCAGAGTAACTTCTTTTTCACGCTAGTGTGAACTTCTACCGTCTCTGGGGAAAAGTATCTCAGGTTTTCATGTCTATTTGAGGATTGAGGTTTCTCTGCAGTGTCACAATCTGAACACAAACACGAACACGGACTCTTACCACCACCCTGAAGTCCTCCAGGTTCTTGAACTTGGAGAGGTGCTCCTGCAGCTTCGGGTCAATGGGCTGCTTCTTCATCTTTGAATATTTAAGGAAGGCCCAGAACTTCTCCAGTCCATACAGCTGACCTAGAGGAGGAGAAAACAGCGGAACGTCATATTACCTCGACTGCAGAGTCGAAACTATCGATGTTTGTGTTGATACTCAGAAATGTGTTTGATCACAACTGTTACGTTGAACCATCAAAACATTCATTAATTATTTATCAGTGGCGAACCGTTCATGAATAAAACACATAAATATGACCTCAGGTCTTCACAACATTATGGCGGCTTCTAAATCGTCTATTTAATGTTTAACATTTCCTATTGATAAGGAGTATTTAATCGTATTCATGCAACAATTTCCTTCTGCTTATCTGTGGTTGAGTCACAGAGGCAGCAGAATAATTGACTGTTATCATATGAAGTAGTAGCTGTTAAAGAACATTTGTGGGGACATTTTGAACGTGGTAGAATATCTCTACAGGATAGAATATATTGAATAGATATACGTTTGCATGAATGAACTGTTATTGTCTTTATTTATGAGAGTAACTGAATATTAGCGAGATCATTGGATGATTAAAATCAGAAATGTCTTAGTCTGGTGTTTTTTTCTGCAGGACAGAACTAAAAATATCGACTACATAAAGATGAGGCTTTTTGGGTTTGGACTGATTACGACCTCTAGGGTTTCAGTTGAATTCTTGGAAGCTGGAGACCCAGATGTTAAGGACCGGGCAGCTGTGGTAGAAACTGATGGTATCAACTTCTCATCCCCTGCTACAGTTACAACTCTCTGCAAAACGACTACATAATAATAATAATAATAATAATACATTTAATTTATAATGCACTTTACATTTGGATCAAATCTCAAAGTGCTACAAAGTAAAAGCAGATAAAAGCATAAATAAAAAATAAAATAATAACTATATAAAAGCCTTA